>CATIWC010002055.1:0-38418 GCA_948472305.1 Vicia faba | reverse complement strand
TTGGTAATAACTATGTTTCATTAATTTATTGTCTTTTAACTTAGTTACTTAGTGATGAAGAACCCTAAAATTTGGTGACGGAGAAGAAACAATCTTTTAAATTTTTTTACATATATTATACCATAATATAATGTGAATATGGTGAATAAAAATAAAATCTAGCTTGATCATTTAAATTTAATTATTACCAATATATAAAAAATATGTGTCATTAATTTATAGTCTTTTAACTTGGTTTCTTAGTGATGAAGAAACCTAAAATTTGGTGATAAAAAAGAAGAAGAATATTGAAAGTTTTTACTTCTATTACACCATATTACATTATAAATATGGTGCATAAAAATATTATCTAACTTGATCATTTAATTTTATTTATAACAAATATACATCAAATATGCATCATTAATTTAAAGACTTTTAACTTAGTTCCTTAGTGATGAAGAAACCTAAAATTTTGTGACGGAGAAGAAGAAAACCTTTTGTAAATATTTTACATATATTATATCATAATATAATGTGAATATAGTAAATAAAAATAATATCGAGCTATATCATTTAACTTTAATTATTACCATTATATATAAAACACGTGTCATTAATTTATAGTCATTTAACTTAGTTTCTTAGTAATGAAGAAACCTAAGATTTGGTGATAAAGAAGAAGAAAAATATTGAAAGTTTTTATCTTATTTACACCATATTACATCATAAATATGGTGAATAAAAACAATATCGAGCTTGATCATTTAATTTTAATTATAACCAATATATATCAAATATGCATCATTAATTTAAAGACTTTTAACTTAGTTACTTAGTGACGAAGAAACCTAAAATTTGGTGACGGATAAGAGGCAATCTTTTGAAAGGTTATACATATATTATACCATAATATAATGTGAATATGGTAAATAAAAATAATTTCGAGCTTTATTATTTAATTTAAATTATTACCAATATATAAAAAATATGTGTCATTAATTTATAGTCTTTTAACATATTTTCTTAGTGATAAAGAAACCTAAAATTTTGTGATAAAGAATAAGAAAAATATTTAAGTGTTTTACATATATTTTGCCATAATCTAAGGTGACTATGGTGAATAGAAATAATTTCGAACTTGATCATTTATTTTTAGTTATTACCAATATATAAAAAATATGTTTCCTTAATTTATAGGCTTTTAACTTAGTTACTTAGTGATGAAGAAACCTAAAATTTGGTGACGGAGAAGAAATAATCTTTTGTAATTTTTTACATATATTATACCATAATATAATGTGAATATGGTGAATAAAAATAAAATCTAGCTTGATCATTTAAATTTAATTATTACCAATATATAAAAAAATATGTGTTATTAACTTATAGTCTTTTAACTAGGTTTCTTAGTGATGAAGAAACCCAAAATTTGGTGATAAAGAAGAAGAAAAATATTGAAAGTTTTTACTTCTATTACACCATATTACATTATAAATATGGTGAATAAAAATATTATCGAACTTTATCATTTAATTTTAGTTATAACAAAAATACATCAAATATGAATCATTAATTTAAATACTTTTAACTTAGTTCCTTAGTGATGAAGAAACCTAAAATTTTGTGACGGAGAAGAAGAAAACCTTGTAAATATTTTAGATATATTATATCATAATATAATGTGAATATAGTAAATAAAAATAATATCGAGCTATATCAATTAACTTTAATTATTACCAGTATATATAAAACATGTGTCATTAATTTATAGTCATTTAACTTAGTTTCTTGGTAATGAAGAAACCTAAGATTTGGTGATAAAGAAGAAGAAAAATATTGAAAGTTTTTATCTTATTTACACCATATTACATCATAAATATGGTGAATAAAAATAATATTGAGCTTGATCATTTAATTTAACTATAACCAATATATATCAAATATGCATCATTAATTTAAAGACTTTTAACTTAGTTACTTAGTGACGAAGACACCTAAAATTTGGTGACGGATAAGAGGAAATCTTTTGAAAGGTTTTACATATATTATACCATAATATATTGTGAATATGGTAAATAAAACTAAATTCGAGCTTTATCATTTAATTATAATTATTACCAATATATAAAAAATATGTGTGCATTAATTTATAGTCTTTTAACATAGTTTCTTAGTGATGAAGAAACCTAAAATTTTGCGATAAAGAAGAAGAAAAATATTGACAGTTTTTACCTCTATTACACCATATTACATTATAAACATGGTGAATAAAAATAATATCAATCTAGATCATTTAAATTTAATTATTACCAATATATATAAAATACGTGTCATTAATTTATAGTCATTTAACTTAGTTTCATAGTATTGAAGAAACCTAAAATTTCATGATGGAGAAGATGCAACATATTGAAATGTTTTACATGTATTATGTCGTAATATAACTGAAAATAATATTGAGCTTTATTATTTAATTTTCATTATTACCAATATATCTAAAATATGTGTCATTAATTTATAGTATTTTAACTTAGTTTATTAGTTATGAAGAAACCATATATTTTGTGATGGAGAAGAAGAAAAGTATTTAAATGTTTTACATATATTTTTCCATAATCTAAGGTGAGTATGGTGAATAGAAATAATTCTGAGCTTGATCATTTATTTTTAGTTATTACCAATATATAAAAAATATGTTTCATTAATTTATTGTCTTTTAACTTAGTTACTTAGTGATGAAGAACCCTAAAATTTGGTGACGGAGAAGAAACAATCTTTTAATTTTTTTTACATATATTATACCATAATATAATGTGAATATGGTGAATAAAAATAAAATCTAGCTTGATCATTTAAATTTAATTATTACCAATATATAAAAAATATGTGTCATTAATTTATAGTCTTTTAACTTGGTTTCTTAGTGATGAAGAAACCTAAAATTTGGTGATAAAAAAGAAGAAGAATATTGATAGTTTTTACTTCTATTACACCATATTACATTATAAATATGGTGCATAAAAATATTATCTAACTTGATCATTTAATTTTATTTATAACAAATATACATCAAATATGCATCATTAATTTAAAGACTTTTAACTTAGTTCCTTAGTGATGAAGAAACCTAAAATTTTGTGACGGAGAAGAAGAAAACTATTTGTAAATATTTTACATATATTATATCATAATATAATGTGAATATAGTAAATAAAAATAATATCGAGCTATATCATTTAACTTTAATTATTACCATTATATATAAAACACGTGTCATTAATTTATAGTCATTTCACTTAGTTTCTTAGTAATGAAGAAACCTAAGATTTGGTGATAAAGAAGAAGAAAAATATTGAAAGTTTTTATCTTATTTACACCATATTACATCATAAATATGGTGAATAAAAACAATATCGAGCTTGATCATTTAATTTTAACTATAACCAATATATATCAAATATGCATCATTAATTTAAAGACTTTTAACTTAGTTACTTAGTGACGAAGAAACCTAAAATTTGGTGACGGATAAGAGGCAATCTTTTGAAAGGTTATACATATATTATACCATAATATAATGTGAATATGGTAAATAAAAATAATTTCGAGCTTTATTATTTATTTAAATTATTACCAATATATATAAAATATGTGTCATTAATTTATAGTCTTTTAACATAGTTTCTTAGTGATAAAGAAACCTAAAATTTTGTGATAAAGAATAAGAAAAATATTTAAGTGTTTTACATATATTTTGCCATAATCTAAGGTGACTATGGTGAATAGAAATAATTTCGAACTTGATCATTTATTTTTAGTTATTACCAATATATAAAAAATATGTTTCCTTAATTTATAGGCTTTTAACTTAGTTACTTAGTGATGAAGAAACCTAAAATTTGGTGACGGAGAAGAAACAATCTTTTGTAATTTTTTACATATATTATACCATAATATAATGTGATTATGGTGAATAAAAGTAAAATCTAGCTTGATCATTTAAATTTAATTATTACCAATATATAAAAAAATATGTGTTATTAACTTATAGTCTTTTAACTAGGTTTCTTAGTGATGAAGAAACCCAAAATTTGGTGATAAAGAAGAAGAAAAATATTGAAAGTTTTTAATTCTATTACACCATATTACATTATAAATATGGTGAATAAAAATATTATCGAACTTTATCATTTAATTTTAATTATAACAAAAATACATCAAATATGAATCATTAATTTAAAGACTTTTAACTTAGTTCCTTAGTGATGAAGAAACCTAAAATTTTGTGACGGAGAAGAAGAAAACCTTGTAAATATTTTACATATATTATATCATAATATAATGTGAATATAGTAAATAAAAATAATATCGAGCTATATCATTTAACTCTAATTATTACCAGTATATATAAAACATGTGTCATTAATTTATAGTCATATAACTTAGTTTCTTAGTAAAGGAGAAATCTAAAATTTGGTGATAAAGAAGAAGAAAAATATTGAATGTTTTTATCTTATTTACACCATATTACATCATAAATATGGTGAATAAAAGCAATATCGAGCTTGATAATTTAATTTTATCTATAACCAATATATATCAAATATGCATCATTAAACTAAAATCTAGCTTGATCGAGCTTTATCATTTAATTTTATTTATTACCAATATATATAAAATATGTGTGCATTAATTTATAGTCTTTTAACATAGTTTCTTAGTGATGAAGAAACCTAAAATTTTGCGATAAAGAAGAAGAAAAATATTGACAGTTTTTACCTCTATTACACCATATTACATTATAAACATGGTGAATAAAAATAATATCGATCTAGATCATTTAAATTTAATTATTACCAATATATATAAAATACGTGTCATTAATTTATAGTCATTTAACTTAGTTTCATAGTATTGAAGAAACCTAAAATTTCATGATGGAGAAGATGCAACATATTGAAATGTTTTACATATATTATGTCGTAATATAACGTGAATATGATAAATAAAAATAATATTGAGCTTTATTATTTAATTTTCATTATTACCAATATATCTAAAATATGTGTCATTAATTTATAGTATTTTAACTTAGTTTATTAGTTATGAAGAAACCATATATTTTGTGATGGAGAAGAAGAAAAGTATTTAAATGTTTTACATATATTTTTCCATAATCTAAGGTGAGTATCGTGAATAGAAATAATTCTGAGCTTGATCATTTATTTTTAGTTATTACCAATATATAAAAAATATGTTTCATTAATTTATTGTCTTTTAACTTAGTTACTTAGTGATGAAGAACCCTAAAATTTGGTGACGGAGAAGAAACAATCTTTTAAATTTTTTTACATATATTATACCATAATATAATGTGAATATGGTGAATAAAAATAAAATCTAGCTTGATCATTTAAATTTAATTATTACCAATATATAAAAAATATGTGTCATTAATTTATAGTCTTTTAACTTGGTTTCTTAGTGATGAAGAAACCTAAAATTTGGTGATAAAAAGAAGAAGAATATTGATAGTTTTTACTTCTATTACACCATATTACATTATAAATATGGTGCATAAAAATATTATCTAACTTGATCATTTAATTTTATTTATAACAAATATACATCAAATATGCATCATTAATTTAAAGACTTTTAACTTAGTTCCTTAGTGATGAAGAAACCTAAAATTTTGTGACGGAGAAGAAGAAAACCTTTTGTAAATATTTTACATATATTATATCATAATATAATGTGAATATAGTAAATAAAAATAATATCGAGCTATATCATTTAACTTTAATTATTACCATTATATATAAAACACGTGTCATTAATTTATAGTCATTTCACTTAGTTTCTTAATAATGAAGAAACCTAAGATTTGGTGATAAAGAAGAAGAAAAATATTGAAAGTTTTTATCTTATTTACACCATATTACATCATAAATATGGTGAATAAAAACAATATCGAGCTTGATCATTTAATTTTAACTATAACCAATATATATCAAATATGCATCATTAATTTAAAGACTTTTAACTTAGTTACTTAGTGACGAAGAAACCTAAAATTTGGTGACGGATAAGAGGCAATCTTTTGAAAGGTTATACATATATTATACCATAATATAATGTGAATATGGTAAATAAAAATAATTTCGAGCTTTATTATTTAATTTAAATTATTACCAATATATATAAAATATGTGTCATTAATTTATAGTCTTTTAACATAGTTTCTTAGTGATAAAGAAACCTAAAATTTTGTGATAAAGAATAAGAAAAATATTTAAGTGTTTTACATATATTTTGCCATAATCTAAGGTGACTATGGTGAATAGAAATAATTTCGAACTTGATCATTTATTTTTAGTTATTACCAATATATAAAAAATATGTTTCCTTAATTTATAGGCTTTTAACTTAGTTACTTAGTGATGAAGAAACCTAAAATTTGGTGACGGAGAAGAAACAATCTTTTGTAATTTTTTACATATATTATACCATAATATAATGTGATTATGGTGAATAAAAATAAAATCTAGCTTGATCATTTAAATTTAATTATTACCAATATATAAAAAAATATGTGTTATTAACTTATAGTCTTTTAACTAGGTTTCTTAGTGATGAAGAAACCCAAAATTTGGTGATAAAGAAGAAGAAAAATATTGAAAGTTTTTACTTCTATTACACCATATTACATTATAAATATGGTGAATAAAAATATTATCGAACTTTATCATTTAATTTTAATTATAACAAAAATACATCAAATATGAATCATTAATTTAAAGACTTTTAACTTAGTTCCTTAGTGATGAAGAAACCTAAAATTTTGTGACGGAGAAGAAGAAAACCTTGTAAATATTTTACATATATTATATCATAATATAATGTGAATATAGTAAATAAAAATAATATCGAGCTATATCATTTAACTCTAATTATTACCAGTATATATAAAACATGTGTCATTAATTTATAGTCATATAACTTAGTTTCTTAGTAAAGGAGAAATCTCAAATTTGGTGATAAAGAAGAAGAAAAATATTGAATGTTTTTATCTTATTTACACCATATTACATCATAAATATGGTGAATAAAAGCAATATCGAGCTTGATAATTTAATTTTAACTATAACCAATATATATCAAATATGCATCATTAAACTAAAATCTAGCTTGATCGAGCTTTATCATTTAATTTTATTTATTACCAATATATATAAAATATGTGTGCATTAATTTATAGTCTTTTAACATAGTTTCTTAGTGATGAAGAAACCTAAAATTTTGCGATAAAGAAGAAGAAAAATATTGACAGTTTTTACCTCTATTACACCATATTACATTATAAATATGGTGAATAAAAATAATATCGATCTAGATCATTTAAATTTAATTATTACCAATATATATAAAATACGTGTCATTAATTTATAGTCATTTAACTTAGTTTCATAGTATTGAAGAAACCTAAAATTTCATGATGGAGAAGATGCAACATATTGAAATGTTTTACATATATTATGTCGTAATATAACGTGAATATGATAAATAAAAATAATATTGAGCTTTATTATTTAATTTTCATTATTACCAATATATCTAAAATATGTGTCATTAATTTATAGTATTTTAACTTAGTTTATTAGTTATGAAGAAACCATATATTTTGTGATGGAGAAGAAGAAAAGTATTTAAATGTTTTACATATATTTTTCCATAATCTAAGGTGAGTATGGTGAATAGAAATAATTCTGAGCTTGATCATTTATTTTTAGTTATTACCAATATATAAAAAATATGTTTCATTAATTTATTGTCTTTTAACTTAGTTACTTAGTGATGAAGAACCCTAAAATTTGGTGACGGAGAAGAAACAATCTTTTAAATTTTTTTACATATATTATACCATAATATAATGTGAATATGGTGAATAAAAATAAAATCTAGCTTGATCATTTAAATTTAATTATTACCAATATATAAAAAATATGTGTCATTAATTTATAGTCTTTTAACTTGGTTTCTTAGTGATGAAGAAACCTAAAATTTGGTGATAAAAAAGAAGAAGAATATTGAAAGTTTTTACTTCTATTACACCATATTACATTATAAATATGGTGCATAAAAATATTATCTAACTTGATCATTTAATTTTATTTATAACAAATATACATCAAATATGCATCATTAATTTAAAGACTTTTAACTTAGTTCCTTAGTGATGAAGAAACCTAAAATTTTGTGACGGAGAAGAAGAAAACCTTTTGTAAATATTTTACATATATTATATCATAATATAATGTGAATATAGTAAATAAAAATAATATCGAGCTATATCATTTAACTTTAATTATTACCATTATATATAAAACACGTGTCATTAATTTATAGTCATTTCACTTAGTTTCTTAGTAATGAAGAAACCTAAGATTTGGTGATAAAGAAGAAGAAAAATATTGAAAGTTTTTATCTTATTTACACCATATTACATCATAAATATGGTGAATAAAAACAAATATCGAGCTTGATCATTTAATTTTAACTATAACCAATATATATCAAATATGCATCATTAATTTAAAGACTTTTAACTTAGTTACTTAGTGACGAAGAAACCTAAAATTTGGTGACGGATAAGAGGCAATCTTTTGAAAGGTTATACATATATTATACCATAATATAATGTGAATATGGTAAATAAAAATAATTTCGAGCTTTATTATTTAATTTAAATTATTACCAATATATAAAAAATATGTGTCATTAATTTATAGTCTTTTAACATAGTTTCTTAGTGATAAAGAAACCTAAAATTTTGTGACAAAGAATAAGAAAAATATTTAAGTGTTTTACATATATTTTGCCATAATCTAAGGTGACTATGGTGAATAGAAATAATTTCGAACTTGATCATTTATTTTTAGTTATTACCAATATATAAAAAATATGTTTCCTTAATTTATAGGCTTTTAACTTAGTTACTTAGTGATGAAGAAACCTAAAATTTGGTGACGGAGAAGAAACAATCTTTTGTAATTTTTTACATATATTATACCATAATATAATGTGAATATGGTGAATAAAAATAAAATCTAGCTTGATCATTTAAATTTAATTATTACTAATATATAAAAAAATATGTGTTATTAACTTATAGTCTTTTAACTAGGTTTCTTAGTGATGAAGAAACCCAAAATTTGGTGATAAAGAAGAAGAAAAATATTGAAAGTTTTTACTTCTATTACACCATATTACATTATAAATATGGTGAATAAAAATATTATCGAACTTTATCATTTAATTTTAATTATAACAAAAATACATCAAATATGAATCATTAATTTAAAGACTTTTAACTTAGTTCCTTAGTGATGAAGAAACCTAAAATTTTGTGACGGAGAAGAAGAAAACCTTGTAAATATTTTACATATATTATATCATAATATAATGTGAATATAGTAAATAAAAATAATATCGAGCTATATCATTTAACTCTAATTATTACCAGTATATATAAAACATGTGTCATTAATTTATAGTCATTTAACTTAGTTTCTTAGTAAAGGAGAAATCTCAAATTTGGTGATAAAGAAGAAGAAAAATATTGAATGTTTTTATCTCATTTACACCATATTACATCATAAATATGGTGAATAAAAATAATATTGAGCTTGATCATTTAATTTTAACTATAACCAATATATATCAAATATGCATCATTAATTTAAAGACTTTTTAACTTAGTTACTTAGTGACGAAGACACCTAAAATTTGGTGACGGATAAGAGGAAATCTTTTGAAATGTTTTACATATATTATACCATAATATAATGTGAATATGGTGAATAAAAATAATATCAAGCTTTATCATTTAATTTTAATTATTACCAATATATATAAAATATGTGTGCATTAATTTATAGTCTTTTAACATAGTTTCTTAGTGATGAAGAAACCTAAAATTTTGCGATAAAGAAGAAGAAAAATATTGACAGTTTTTACCTCTATTACACCATATTACATTATAAACATGGTGAATAAAAATAATATCGATCTAGATCATTTAAATTTAATTATTACCAATATATATAAAATACGTGTCATTAATTTATAGTCATTTAACTTAGTTTCATAGTATTGAAGAAACCTAAAATTTCATGATGGAGAAGATGCAACATATTGAAATGTTTTACATATATTATGTCGTAATATAACGTGAATATGATAAATAAAAATAATATTGAGCTTTATTATTTAATTTTAATTATTACCAATATATCTAAAATATGTGTCATTAATTTATAGTATTTTAACTTAGTTTATTAGTTATGAAGAAACCATATATTTTGTGATGGAGAAGAAGAAAAGTATTTAAATGTTTTACATATATTTTTCCATAATCTAGGGTGAGTATGGTGAATAGAAATAATTCTGAGCTTGATCATTTATTTTTAGTTATTACCAATATATAAAAAATATGTTTCATTAATTTATTGTCTTTTAACTTAGTTACTTAGTGATGAAGAACCCTAAAATTTGGTGACGGAGAAGAAACAATCTTTTAAATTTTTTTACATATATTATACCATAATATAATGTGAATATGGTGAATAAAAATAAAATCTAGCTTGATCATTTAAATTTAATTATTACCAATATATAAAAAATATGTGTCATTAATTTATAGTCTTTTAACTTGGTTTCTTACTGATGAAGAAACCTAAAATTTGGTGATAAAAAAGAAGAAGAATATTGAAAGTTTTTACTTCTATTACACCATATTACATTATAAATATGGTGCATAAAAATATTATCTAACTTGATCATTTAATTTTATTTATAACAAATATACATCAAATATGCATCATTAATTTAAAGACGTTTAACTTAGTTCCTTAGTGATGAAGAAACCTAAAATTTTGTGACGGAGAAGAAGAAAACCTTTTGTAAATATTTTACATATATTATATCATAATATAATGTGAATATAGTAAATAAAAATAATATCGAGCTATATCATTTAACTTTAATTATTACCATTATATATAAAACACGTGTCATTAATTTATAGTCATTTAACTTAGTTTCTTAGTAATGAAGAAACCTAAGATTTGGTGATAAAGAAGAAGAAAAATATTGAAAGTTTTTATCTTATTTACACCATATTACATCATAAATATGGTGAATAAAAACAATATCGAGCTTGATCATTTAATTTTAACTATAACCAATATATATCAAATATGCATCATTAATTTAAAGACTTTTAACTTAGTTACTTAGTGACGAAGAAACCTAAAATTTGGTGACGGATAAGAGGCAATCTTTTGAAAGGTTTTACATATATTATACCATAATATAATGTGAATATGGTAAATTAAAATAATTTCGAGCTTTATTATTTAATTTTAATTATTACCAATATATAAAAAATATGTGACATTAATTTATAGTCTTTTACCATAGTTTCTTAGTGATAAAGAAACCTAAAATTTTGTGATAAACAAGAAGAAAAATATTTAAATGTTTTACATATATTTTGCCATAATCTAAGGTGAATATGGTGAATAGAAATAATTCCGAGCTTGGTCATTAATTTTTAGTTATTACCAATATATAAAAAATATGTTTCATTAATTTATAGGCTTTTAACTTAGTTACTTAGTGATGAAGAAACCTAAAATTTGGTGACGGAGAAGAAACAATCTTTTGTAATTTTTTACATATATTATACCATAATATAATGTGAATATGGTGAATAAAAATAAAATCTAGCTTGATCATTTAAATATAATTATTACCAATATATAAAAAATATGTGTTATTAATTTATAGTCTTTTAACTAGGTTTCTTAGTGATGAAGAAACCCAAAATTTGGTGATAAAGAAGAAGAAAAATATTGTAAGTTTTTACTTCTATTACACCATATTACATTATAAATATGGTGAATAAAAATATTATCGAACTTTATCATTTAATTTTAATTATAACAAATATACATCAAATATGAATCATTAATTTAAAGACTTTTAACTTAGTTCCTTAGTGATGAAAAAACCTAAAATTTTGTGACGGAGAAGAAGAAAACCTTGTAAATATTTTAGATATATTATATCATAATATAATGTGAATATAGTAAATAAAAATAATATCGAGCTATATCATTTAACTTTAATTATTACCAGTATATATAAAACAAGTGTCATTAATTTATAGTCATTTAACTTAGTTTCTTAGTAATGGAGAAATCTCAAATTTGGTGATAAAGAAGAAGAAAAATATTTAATGTTTTTATCTTATTTACACCATATTACATCATAAATATGGTGAATAAAAGCAATAACGAGCTTGATAATTTAATTTTAACTATAACCAATATATATCAAATATGCATCATTAATTTAAAGACTTTTAACTTAGTTACTTAGTGACAAAGAAACCTAAATTTGGTGACGGATAAGAGGCAATCTTCTGAATTGTTTTACATATATTATACCATAATATAATGTGAATATGGTGAATAAAAATAATATCGAGCTTTATCATTTAATTTTAATTATTACCAATATATAAAAAATATGTGTCATTAAATTATAGTCTTTTAACATAGTTTCTTAGTGATGAAGAAAACTAAAATTTGGTGACGGAGAAGAAACAATCTTTTAAATTTTTTTACATATATTATACCATAATATAATGTGAATATGGTGAATAAAAATAAAATCTAGCTTGATCATTTAAATTTAATTATTACCAATATATAAAAAATATGTGTCATTAATTTATAGTCTTTTAACTTGGTTTCTTACTGATGAAGAAACCTAAAATTTGGTGATAAAAAAGAAGAAGAATATTGAAAGTTTTTACTTCTATTACACCATATTACATTATAAATATGGTGCATAAAAATATTATCTAACTTGATCATTTAATTTTATTTATAACAAATATACATCAAATATGCATCATTAATTTAAAGACGTTTAACTTAGTTCCTTAGTGATGAAGAAACCTAAAATTTTGTGACGGAGAAGAAGAAAACCTTTTGTAAATATTTTACATATATTATATCATAATATAATGTGAATATAGTAAATAAAAATAATATCGAGCTATATCATTTAACTTTAATTATTACCATTATATATAAAACACGTGTCATTAATTTATAGTCATTTAACTTAGTTTCTTAGTAATGAAGAAACCTAAGATTTGGTGATAAAGAAGAAGAAAAATATTGAAAGTTTTTATCTTATTTACACCATATTACATCATAAATATGGTGAATAAAAACAATATCGAGCTTGATCATTTAATTTTAACTATAACCAATATATATCAAATATGCATCATTAATTTAAAGACTTTTAACTTAGTTACTTAGTGACGAAGAAACCTAAAATTTGGTGACGGATAAGAGGCAATCTTTTGAAAGGTTTTACATATATTATACCATAATATAATGTGAATATGGTAAATTAAAATAATTTCGAGCTTTATTATTTAATTTTAATTATTACCAATATATAAAAAATATGTGACATTAATTTATAGTCTTTTACCATAGTTTCTTAGTGATAAAGAAACCTAAAATTTTGTGATAAACAAGAAGAAAAATATTTAAATGTTTTACATATATTTTGCCATAATCTAAGGTGAATATGGTGAATAGAAATAATTCCGAGCTTGGTCATTAATTTTTAGTTATTACCAATATATAAAAAATATGTTTCATTAATTTATAGGCTTTTAACTTAGTTACTTAGTGATGAAGAAACCTAAAATTTGGTGACGGAGAAGAAACAATCTTTTGTAATTTTTTACATATATTATACCATAATATAATGTGAATATGGTGAATAAAAATAAAATCTAGCTTGATCATTTAAATATAATTATTACCAATATATAAAAAATATGTGTTATTAATTTATAGTCTTTTAACTAGGTTTCTTAGTGATGAAGAAACCCAAAATTTGGTGATAAAGAAGAAGAAAAATATTGTAAGTTTTTACTTCTATTACACCATATTACATTATAAATATGGTGAATAAAAATATTATCGAACTTTATCATTTAATTTTAATTATAACAAATATACATCAAATATGAATCATTAATTTAAAGACTTTTAACTTAGTTCCTTAGTGATGAAAAAACCTAAAATTTTGTGACGGAGAAGAAGAAAACCTTGTAAATATTTTAGATATATTATATCATAATATAATGTGAATATAGTAAATAAAAATAATATCGAGCTATATCATTTAACTTTAATTATTACCAGTATATATAAAACAAGTGTCATTAATTTATAGTCATTTAACTTAGTTTCTTAGTAATGGAGAAATCTCAAATTTGGTGATAAAGAAGAAGAAAAATATTTAATGTTTTTATCTTATTTACACCATATTACATCATAAATATGGTGAATAAAAGCAATAACGAGCTTGATAATTTAATTTTAACTATAACCAATATATATCAAATATGCATCATTAATTTAAAGACTTTTAACTTAGTTACTTAGTGACAAAGAAACCTAAATTTGGTGACGGATAAGAGGCAATCTTCTGAATTGTTTTACATATATTATACCATAATATAATGTGAATATGGTGAATAAAAATAATATCGAGCTTTATCATTTAATTTTAATTATTACCAATATATAAAAAATATGTGTCATTAAATTATAGTCTTTTAACATAGTTTCTTAGTGATGAAGAAAACTAAAATT
This sequence comes from Vicia faba, assembly GCA_948472305.1. Taxonomy (NCBI): domain Eukaryota; kingdom Viridiplantae; phylum Streptophyta; class Magnoliopsida; order Fabales; family Fabaceae; genus Vicia; species Vicia faba. Next base: position 23,677 of record CATIWC010002055.1, on the reverse strand, counting down.
TGGTGACGGAGAAGAAACAATCTTTTAAATTTTTTTACATATATTATACCATAATATAACGTGAATATGGTGAATAAAAATAAAATCTAGCTTGATCATTTAAATTTAATTATTACCAATATATAAAAAATATGTGTCATTAATTTATAGTCTTTTAACTTGGTTTCTTACTGATGAAGAAACCTAAAATTTGGTGATAAAAAAGAAGAAGAATATTGAAAGTTTTTACTTCTATTACACCATATTACATTATAAATATGGTGCATAAAAATATTATCTAACTTGATCATTTAATTTTATTTATAACAAATATACATCAAATATGCATCATTAATTTAAAGACGTTTAACTTAGTTCCTTAGTGATGAAGAAACCTAAAATTTTGTGACGGAGAAGAAGAAAACCTTTTGTAAATATTTTACATATATTATATCATAATATAATGTGAATATAGTAAATAAAAATAATATCGAGCTATATCATTTAACTTTAATTATTACCATTATATATAAAACACGTGTCATTAATTTATAGTCATTTAACTTAGTTTCTTAGTAATGAAGAAACCTAAGATTTGGTGATAAAGAAGAAGAAAAATATTGAAAGTTTTTATCTTATTTACACCATATTACATCATAAATATGGTGAATAAAAACAATATCGAGCTTGATCATTTAATTTTAACTATAACCAATATATATCAAATATGCATCATTAATTTAAAGACTTTTAACTTAGTTACTTAGTGACGAAGAAACCTAAAATTTGGTGACGGATAAGAGGCAATCTTTTGAAAGGTTTTACATATATTATACCATAATATAATGTGAATATGGTAAATTAAAATAATTTCGAGCTTTATTATTTAATTTTAATTATTACCAATATATAAAAAATATGTGACATTAATTTATAGTCTTTTACCATAGTTTCTTAGTGATAAAGAAACCTAAAATTTTGTGATAAACAAGAAGAAAAATATTTAAATGTTTTACATATATTTTGCCATAATCTAAGGTGAATATGGTGAATAGAAATAATTCCGAGCTTGGTCATTAATTTTTAGTTATTACCAATATATAAAAAATATGTTTCATTAATTTATAGGCTTTTAACTTAGTTACTTAGTGATGAAGAAACCTAAAATTTGGTGACGGAGAAGAAACAATCTTTTGTAATTTTTTACATATATTATACCATAATATAATGTGAATATGGTGAATAAAAATAAAATCTAGCTTGATCATTTAAATATAATTATTACCAATATATAAAAAATATGTGTTATTAATTTATAGTCTTTTAACTAGGTTTCTTAGTGATGAAGAAACCCAAAATTTGGTGATAAAGAAGAAGAAAAATATTGTAAGTTTTTACTTCTATTACACCATATTACATTATAAATATGGTGAATAAAAATATTATCGAACTTTATCATTTAATTTTAATTATAACAAATATACATCAAATATGAATCATTAATTTAAAGACTTTTAACTTAGTTCCTTAGTGATGAAAAAACCTAAAATTTTGTGACGGAGAAGAAGAAAACCTTGTAAATATTTTAGATATATTATATCATAATATAATGTGAATATAGTAAATAAAAATAATATCGAGCTATATCATTTAACTTTAATTATTACCAGTATATATAAAACAAGTGTCATTAATTTATAGTCATTTAACTTAGTTTCTTAGTAATGGAGAAATCTCAAATTTGGTGATAAAGAAGAAGAAAAATATTTAATGTTTTTATCTTATTTACACCATATTACATCATAAATATGGTGAATAAAAGCAATAACGAGCTTGATAATTTAATTTTAACTATAACCAATATATATCAAATATGCATCATTAATTTAAAGACTTTTAACTTAGTTACTTAGTGACAAAGAAACCTAAATTTGGTGACGGATAAGAGGCAATCTTCTGAATTGTTTTACATATATTATACCATAATATAATGTGAATATGGTGAATAAAAATAATATCGAGCTTTATCATTTAATTTTAATTATTACCAATATATAAAAAATATGTGTCATTAAATTATAGTCTTTTAACATAGTTTCTTAGTGATGAAGAAAACTAAAATTTGGTGACGGAGAAGAAACAATCTTTTAAATTTTTTTACATATATTATACCATAATATAATGTGAATATGGTGAATAAAAATAAAATCTAGCTTGATCATTTAAATTTAATTATTACCAATATATAAAAAATATGTGTCATTAATTTATAGTCTTTTAACTTGGTTTCTTACTGATGAAGAAACCTAAAATTTGGTGATAAAAAAGAAGAAGAATATTGAAAGTTTTTACTTCTATTACACCATATTACATTATAAATATGGTGCATAAAAATATTATCTAACTTGATCATTTAATTTTATTTATAACAAATATACATCAAATATGCATCATTAATTTAAAGACGTTTAACTTAGTTCCTTAGTGATGAAGAAACCTAAAATTTTGTGACGGAGAAGAAGAAAACCTTTTGTAAATATTTTACATATATTATATCATAATATAATGTGAATATAGTAAATAAAAATAATATCGAGCTATATCATTTAACTTTAATTATTACCATTATATATAAAACACGTGTCATTAATTTATAGTCATTTAACTTAGTTTCTTAGTAATGAAGAAACCTAAGATTTGGTGATAAAGAAGAAGAAAAATATTGAAAGTTTTTATCTTATTTACACCATATTACATCATAAATATGGTGAATAAAAACAATATCGAGCTTGATCATTTAATTTTAACTATAACCAATATATATCAAATATGCATCATTAATTTAAAGACTTTTAACTTAGTTACTTAGTGACGAAGAAACCTAAAATTTGGTGACGGATAAGAGGCAATCTTTTGAAAGGTTTTACATATATTATACCATAATATAATGTGAATATGGTAAATTAAAATAATTTCGAGCTTTATTATTTAATTTTAATTATTACCAATATATAAAAAATATGTGACATTAATTTATAGTCTTTTACCATAGTTTCTTAGTGATAAAGAAACCTAAAATTTTGTGATAAACAAGAAGAAAAATATTTAAATGTTTTACATATATTTTGCCATAATCTAAGGTGAATATGGTGAATAGAAATAATTCCGAGCTTGGTCATTAATTTTTAGTTATTACCAATATATAAAAAATATGTTTCATTAATTTATAGGCTTTTAACTTAGTTACTTAGTGATGAAGAAACCTAAAATTTGGTGACGGAGAAGAAACAATCTTTTGTAATTTTTTACATATATTATACCATAATATAATGTGAATATGGTGAATAAAAATAAAATCTAGCTTGATCATTTAAATATAATTATTACCAATATATAAAAAATATGTGTTATTAATTTATAGTCTTTTAACTAGGTTTCTTAGTGATGAAGAAACCCAAAATTTGGTGATAAAGAAGAAGAAAAATATTGTAAGTTTTTACTTCTATTACACCATATTACATTATAAATATGGTGAATAAAAATATTATCGAACTTTATCATTTAATTTTAATTATAACAAATATACATCAAATATGAATCATTAATTTAAAGACTTTTAACTTAGTTCCTTAGTGATGAAAAAACCTAAAATTTTGTGACGGAGAAGAAGAAAACCTTGTAAATATTTTAGATATATTATATCATAATATAATGTGAATATAGTAAATAAAAATAATATCGAGCTATATCATTTAACTTTAATTATTACCAGTATATATAAAACAAGTGTCATTAATTTATAGTCATTTAACTTAGTTTCTTAGTAATGGAGAAATCTCAAATTTGGTGATAAAGAAGAAGAAAAATATTTAATGTTTTTATCTTATTTACACCATATTACATCATAAATATGGTGAATAAAAGCAATAACGAGCTTGATAATTTAATTTTAACTATAACCAATATATATCAAATATGCATCATTAATTTAAAGACTTTTAACTTAGTTACTTAGTGACAAAGAAACCTAAATTTGGTGACGGATAAGAGGCAATCTTCTGAATTGTTTTACATATATTATACCATAATATAATGTGAATATGGTGAATAAAAATAATATCGAGCTTTATCATTTAATTTTAATTATTACCAATATATAAAAAATATGTGTCATTAAATTATAGTCTTTTAACATAGTTTCTTAGTGATGAAGAAAACTAAAATTTGGTGACGGAGAAGAAACAATCTTTTAAATTTTTTTACATATATTATACCATAATATAATGTGAATATGGTGAATAAAAATAAAATCTAGCTTGATCATTTAAATTTAATTATTACCAATATATAAAAAATATGTGTCATTAATTTATAGTCTTTTAACTTGGTTTCTTACTGATGAAGAAACCTAAAATTTGGTGATAAAAAAGAAGAAGAATATTGAAAGTTTTTACTTCTATTACACCATATTACATTATAAATATGGTGCATAAAAATATTATCTAACTTGATCATTTAATTTTATTTATAACAAATATACATCAAATATGCATCATTAATTTAAAGACGTTTAACTTAGTTCCTTAGTGATGAAGAAACCTAAAATTTTGTGACGGAGAAGAAGAAAACCTTTTGTAAATATTTTACATATATTATATCATAATATAATGTGAATATAGTAAATAAAAATAATATCGAGCTATATCATTTAACTTTAATTATTACCATTATATATAAAACACGTGTCATTAATTTATAGTCATTTAACTTAGTTTCTTAGTAATGAAGAAACCTAAGATTTGGTGATAAAGAAGAAGAAAAATATTGAAAGTTTTTATCTTATTTACACCATATTACATCATAAATATGGTGAATAAAAACAATATCGAGCTTGATCATTTAATTTTAACTATAACCAATATATATCAAATATGCATCATTAATTTAAAGACTTTTAACTTAGTTACTTAGTGACGAAGAAACCTAAAATTTGGTGACGGATAAGAGGCAATCTTTTGAAAGGTTTTACATATATTATACCATAATATAATGTGAATATGGTAAATTAAAATAATTTCGAGCTTTATTATTTAATTTTAATTATTACCAATATATAAAAAATATGTGACATTAATTTATAGTCTTTTACCATAGTTTCTTAGTGATAAAGAAACCTAAAATTTTGTGATAAACAAGAAGAAAAATATTTAAATGTTTTACATATATTTTGCCATAATCTAAGGTGAATATGGTGAATAGAAATAATTCCGAGCTTGGTCATTAATTTTTAGTTATTACCAATATATAAAAAATATGTTTCATTAATTTATAGGCTTTTAACTTAGTTACTTAGTGATGAAGAAACCTAAAATTTGGTGACGGAGAAGAAACAATCTTTTGTAATTTTTTACATATATTATACCATAATATAATGTGAATATGGTGAATAAAAATAAAATCTAGCTTGATCATTTAAATATAATTATTACCACTATATAAAAAATATGTGTTATTAATTTATAGTCTTTTAACTAGGTTTCTTAGTGATGAAGAAACCCAAAATTTGGTGATAAAGAAGAAGAAAAATATTGTAAGTTTTTACTTCTATTACACCATATTACATTATAAATATGGTGAATAAAAATATTATCGAACTTTATCATTTAATTTTAATTATAACAAATATACATCAAATATGAATCATTAATTTAAAGACTTTTAACTTAGTTCCTTAGTGATGAAAAAACCTAAAATTTTGTGACGGAGAAGAAGAAAACCTTGTAAATATTTTAGATATATTATATCATAATATAATGTGAATATAGTAAATAAAAATAATATCGAGCTATATCATTTAACTTTAATTATTACCAGTATATATAAAACAAGTGTCATTAATTTATAGTCATTTAACTTATTTTCTTAGTAATGGAGAAATCTCAAATTTGGTGATAAAGAAGAAGAAAAATATTTAATGTTTTTATCTTATTTACACCATATTACATCATAAATATGGTGAATAAAAGCAATAACGAGCTTGATAATTTAATTTTAACTATAACCAATATATATCAAATATGCATCATTAATTTAAAGACTTTTAACTTAGTTACTCAGTGACAAAGAAACCTAAATTTGGTGACGGATAAGAGGCAATCTTCTGAATTGTTTTACATATATTATACCATAATATAATGTGAATATGGTGAATAAAAATAATATCGAGCTTTATCATTTAATTTTAATTATTACCAATATATAAAAAATATGTGTGATTAATTTATAGTCTTTTAACATAGTTTCTAAGTGATGAAGAAAACTAAAATTTGGTGACGGAGAAGAAACAATCTTTTAAATTTTTTTACATATATTATACCATAATATAATGTGAATATGGTGAATAAAAATAAAATCTATCTTGATCATTTAAATTTAATTATTACCAATATATAAAAAATATGTGTCATTAATTTATAGTCTTTTAACTTGGTTTCTTACTGATGAAGAAACCTAAAATTTGGTGATAAAAAAGAAGAAGAATATTGAAAGTTTTTACTTCTATTACACCATATTACATTATAAATATCGTGCATAAAAATATTATCTAACTTGATCATTTAATTTTATTTATAACAAATATACATCAAATATGCATCATTAATTTAAAGACTTTTAACTTAGTTCCTTAGTGATGAAGAAACCTAAAATTTTGTGACGGAGAAGAAGAAAACCTTGTAAATATTTTACATATATTATATCATAATATAATGTGAATATAGTAAATAAAAATAATATCGAGCTATATCATTTAACTTTAATTATTACCAGTATATATAAAACACGTGTCATTAATTTATAGTCATTTAACTTAGTTTCTTAGTAATGAAGAAACCTAAGATTTGGTGATAAAGAAGAAGAAAAATATTGAAAGTTTTTATCTTATTTACACCATATTACATCATAAATATGGTGAATAAAAACAATATCGAGCTTGATCATTTAATTTTAACTATAACCAATATATATCAAATATGCATCATTAATTTAAAGACTTTTAACTTAGTTACTTAGTGACGAAGAAACCTAAAATTTGGTGACGGATAAGAGGCAATCTTTTGAAAGGTTATACATATATTATACCATAATATAATGTGAATATGGTAAATAAAAATAATTTCGAGCTTTATTATTTAATTTAAATTATTACCAATATATAAAAAATATGTGTCATTAATTTATAGTCTTTTACCATAGTTTCTTAGTGATAAAGAAACCTAAAATTTTGTGATAAACAAGAAGAAAAATATTTAAATGTTTTACATATATTTTGCCATAATCTAAGGTGAATATGGTGAATAGAAATAATTCCGAAGTTGATCATTTATTTTTAGTTATTACCAATATATAAAAAATATGTTTCATTAATTTATAGGCTTTTAACTTAGTTACTTCGTGATGAAGAAACCTAAAATTTGGTGACGGAGAAGAAACAATCTTTTGTAATTTTTTACATATATTATACCATAATATAATGTGAATATGGTGAATAAAAATAAAATCTAGCTTGATCATTTAAATATAATTATTACCACTATATAAAAAATATGTGTTATTAATTTATAGTCTTTTAACTAGGTTTCTTAGTGATGAAGAAACCCAAAATTTGGTGATAAAGAAGAAGAAAAATATTGAAAGTTTTTACTTCTATTACACCATATTACATTATAAATATGGTGAATAAAAATATTATCGAACTTTATCATTTAATTTTAATTATAACAAATATACATCAAATATGAATCATTAATTTAAAGACTTTTAACTTAGTTCCTTAGTGATGAAGAAACCTAAAATTTTGTGACGGAGAAGAAGAAAACCTTGTAAATATTTTACATATATTATATCATAATATAATTTGAATATAGTAAATAAAAATAATATCGAGCTATATCATTTAACTTTAATTATTACCAGTATATATAAAACAAGTGTCATTAATTTATAGTCATTTAACTTATTTTCTTAGTAATGGAGAAATCTCAAATTTGGTGATAAAGAAGAAGAAAAATATTTAATGTTTTTATCTTATTTACACCATATTACATCATAAATATGGTGAATAAAAGCAATAACGAGCTTGATAATTTAATTTTAACTATAACCAATATATATCAAATATGCATCATTAATTTAAAGACTTTTAACTTAGTTACTCAGTGACAAAGAAACCTAAATTTGGTGACGGATAAGAGGCAATCTTCTGAATTGTTTTACATATATTATACCATAATATAATGTGAATATGGTGAATAAAAATAATATCGAGCTTTATCATTTAATTTTAATTATTACCAATATATAAAAAATATGTGTCATTAATTTATAGTCTTTTAACATAGTTTCTTAGTGATGAAGAAAAATAAAATTTGGTGACGGAGAAGAAACAATCTTTTAAATTTTTTTACATATATTATACCATAATATAATGTGAATATGGTGAATAAAAATAAAATCTATCTTGATCATTTAAATTTAATTATTACCAATATATAAAAAATATGTGTCATTAATTTATAGTCTTTTAACTTGGTTTCTTACTGATGAAGAAACCTAAAGTTTGGTGATAAAAAAGAAGAAGAATATTGAAAGTTTTTACTTCTATTACACCATATTACATTATAAATATCGTGCATAAAAATATTATCTAACTTGATCATTTAATTTTATTTATAACAAATATACATCAAATATGCATCATTAATTTAAAGACTTTTAACTTAGTTCCTTAGTGATGAAGAAACCTAAAATTTTGTGACGGAGAAGAAGAAAACCTTGTAAATATTTTACATATATTATATCATAATATAATGTGAATATAGTAAATAAAAATAATATCGAGCTATATCATATAACTTTAATTATTACCAGTATATATAAAACACGTGTCATTAATTTATAGTCATTTAACTTAGTTTCTTAGTAATGAAGAAACCTAAGATTTGGTGATAAAGAAGAAGAAAAATATTGAAAGTTTTTATCTTATTTACACCATATTACATCATAAATATGGTGAATAAAAACAATATCGAGCTTGATCATTTAATTTTAACTATAACCAATATATATCAAATATGCATCCTTAATTTAAAGACTTTTAACTTAGTTACTTAGTGACGAAGAAACCTAAAATTTGGTGACGGATAAGAGGCAATCTTTTGAAAGGTTATACATATATTATACCATAATATAATGTGAATATGGTAAATAAAAATAATTTCAAGCTTTATTATTTAATTTAAATTATTACCAGTATATAAAAAATATGTGTCATTAATTTATAGTCTTTTAACATAGTTTCTTAGTGATAAAGAAACCTAAAATTTTGTGATAAAGAAGAAGAAAAATATTTAAGTGTTTTAAATATATTTTGCAATAATCTAAGAATATGGTGAATAGAAATAATTTCGAACTTGATCATTTATTTTTAGTTATTACCAATATATAAAAAATATGTTTCCTTAATTTATAGGCTTTTAACTTAGTTACTTAGTGATGAAGAAACCTAAAATTTGGTGACGGAGAAGAAACAATCTTTTGTAATTTTTTACATATATTATACCATAATATAATGTGAATATGGTGAATAAAATTAAAATCTAGCTTGATCATTTAAATTTAATTATTACCAATATATAAAAAATATGTGTTATTAACTTATAGTCTTTTAACTAGGTTTCTTAGTGATGAAGAAACCCAAAATTTGGTGATAAAGAAGAAGAAAAATTTTGAAAGTTTTTACTTCTATTACACCATATTACATTATAAATATGGTGAATAAAAATATTATCGAACTTTATCATTTAATTTTAATTATAACAAAAATACATCAAATATGAATCATTAATTTAAAGACTTTTAACTTAGTTCCTTAGTGATGAAGAAACCTAAAATTTTGTGACCGAGAAGAAGAAAACCTTGTAAATATTTTACATATATTATATCATAATATAATGTGAATATAGTAAATAAAAATAATATCGAGCTATATCATTTAACTCTAATTATTACCAGTATATATAAAACATGTGTCATTAATTTATAGTCATTTAACTTAGTTTCTTAGAAAAGGAGAAATCTCAAATTTGGTGATAAAGAAGAAGAAAAATATTGAATGTTTTTATCTTATTTACACCATATTACATCATAAATATGGTGAATAAAAATAATATTGAGCTTGATCATTTAATTTTAACTATAACCAATATATATCAAATATGCATCATTAATTTAAAGACTTTTTAACTTAGTTACTTAGTGACGAAGACACCTAAAATTTGGTGACGGATAAGAGGAAATCTTTTGAAATGTTTTACATATATTATACCATAATATAATGTGAATATGGTGAATAAAAATAATATCAAGCTTTATCATTTAATTTTAATTATTACCAATATATATAAAATATGTGTGCATTAATTTATAGTCTTTTAACATAGTTTCTTAGTGATGAAGAAACCTAAAATTTTGCGATAAAGAAGAAGAAAAATATTGACAGTTTTTACCTCTATTACACCATATTACATTATAAACATGGTGAATAAAAATAATATCGATCTAGATCATTTAAATTTAATTATTACCAATATATATAAAATACGTGTCATTAATTTATAGTCATTTAACTTAGTTTCATAGTATTGAAGAAACCTAAAATTTCATGATGGAGAAGATGCAACATATTGAAATGTTTTACATATATTATGTCGTAATATAACGTGAATATGATAAATAAAAATAATATTGAGCTTTATTATTTAATTTTCATTATTACCAATATATCTAAAATATGTGTCATTAATTTATAGTATTTTAACTTAGTTTATTAGTTATGAAGAAACCATATATTTTGTGATGGAGAAGAAGAAAAGTATTTAAATGTTTTACATATATTTTTCCATAATCTAAGGTGAGTATGGTGAATAGAAATAATTCCGAGCTTGATCATTTATTTTTAGTTATTACCAATATATAAAAAATATGTTTCATTAATTTATAGTCTATTAACTTAGTTACTTAGTGATGAAGAACCCTAAAATTTGGTGACGGAGAAGAAACAATCTTTTAAATTTTTTTACATATATTAGACCATAATATAATTTAAATATGGTGAATAAAAATAAAATCTAGCTTGATCATTTAATTTTAATTATTACCAATATATAAAAAATATGTGTCATTAATTGATAGTCTTTTAACTTCGTTTCTTACTGATGAAGAAACCTAAAATTTGGTGATAAAAAAAAAGAAGAATATTGAAAGTTTTTACTTCTATTACACCATATTACATTATAAATATGGTGCATAAAAATATTATCTAACTTGATCATTTAATTTCATTTATAACAAATATACATCAAATATGCATCATTAATTTAAAGACTTTTAACTTAGTTCCTTAGTGATGAAGAAACCTAAAATTTTGTGACGGAGAAGAAGAAAACCTTTTTTAAATATTTTACATATATTATATCATAATATAATGTGAATATAGTAAATAAAAATAATATCGAGCTATATCATTTAACTTTAATTATTACCATTATATATAAAACACGTGTCATTAATTTATAGTCATTTAACTTAGTTTCTTAGTAATGAAGAAACCTAAGATTTGGTGATAAAGAAGAAGAAAAATATTGAAAGTTTTTATCTTATTTACACCATATTACATCATAAATATGGTGAATAAAAGCAATATCGAGCTTGATCATTTAATTTTAACTATAACCAATATATATCAAATATGTATCATTAATTTAAAGACTTTTAACTTAGTTACTTAGTGACAAAGAAACCTAAATTTGGTGACGGATAAGAGGCAATCTTCTGAATTATTTTACATATATTATACCATAATATAATGTGAATATTGTGAATAAAAATAATACCGAGCTTTATCATTTAATTTTAATTATTACCAATATATAAAAAATATGTGTCATTAATTTATAGTCTTTTAATATAGTTTCTTAGTGATGAAGAAAACTAAAATTTTGTGATAAAGAAGAAGAAAAATATTGAAAGTTTTTACCTCTATTACACCATATTACGTTATAAATATGGTGAATAAAAATAATATCAATCTAGATCATTTAACTTTAATTATTACCAATATATATAAAATACGTGTCATTAATTTATAGTCATTTGACTTAGTTTCTTAGTAATGAAGAAACCTTGAATTTCATGATGGAGAAAATGCAACATATTGAAATGTATGACATATATTATGCCATAATATAATGTGAATATGGTAAAAAAAATAATATTGAGCTTTATTATTTAATTTTCATTATTACCAATATATCTAAAATATGTGTCATTTATTTATAGTATTTTAACTTAGTTTATTAGTAATGAAGAAACCATAAATTTTGTGATGGAGAAGAAGAAAAATATTTAAATGTTTTACATATATTTTGCCATAATCTAAGGTGAATATGGTGAATAGAAATAATTCTAAGCTTGATCATTTATTTTTAGTTATTACCAATATATAAAAAATATGTTTCATTAATTTATAGTCTATTAACTTAGTTACTTAGTGATGAAGAAACCTAAAATTTAGTGACGGAGAAGAAACAATCTTTTAAATTTTTTTACATATATTAGACCATAATATAATTTAAATATGGTGAATAAAAATAAAATCTAGCTTGATCATTTAATTTTAATTATTAACAATATATAAAAAATATGTGTCATTAATTTATAGTCTTTTAACTTGGTTTCTTAGTGATGAAGAAACCTAAAATTTGGTGATAAAAAAGAAGAAGAATATTGAAAGTTTTTACTTCTATTACACCATATTACATTATAAATATGGTGCATAAAAATATTATCTAACTTGATCATTTAATTTTATTTATAACAAATATACATCAAATATGCATCATTAATTTAAAGACTTTTAACTTAGTTCCTTAGTGATGAAGAAACCTAAAATTTTGTGACGGAGAAGAAGAAAACCTTTTGTAAATATTTTACATATATTATATCATAATATAATGTGAATATAGTAAATAAAAATAATATCGAGCTATATCATTTAACTTTAATTATTACCATTATATATAAAACACGTGTCATTAATTTATAGTCATTTAACTTAGTTTCTTAGTAATGAAGAAACCTAAGATTTGGTGATAAAGAAGAAGAAAAATATTGAAATTTTTTATCTTATTTACACCATATTACATCATAAATATGGTGAATAAAAACAATATCGAGCTTGATCATTTAATTTTAACTATAACCAATATATATCAAATATGCATCATTAATTTAAAGACTTTTAACTTAGTTACTTAGTGACGAAGAAACCTAAAATTTGCTGACGGATAAGAGGCAATCTTTTGAAAGGTTTTACATATATTATACCATAATATAATGTGAATATGGTAAATAAAAATAATTTCGAGCTTTATTATTTAATTTTAATTATTACCAATATATAAAAAATATGTGTCATTAATTTATACCATTTTAACATAGTTTCTTAGTGATAAAGAAACCTAAGATTTTGTGATAAAGAAGAAGAAAAATATTTAAATGTTTTACATATATTTTGCCATAATCTAAGGTGAATATGGTGAATAGAAATAATTCCGAGCTTGGTCATTTATTTTTAGTTATTACCAATATATAAAAAATATGTTTCATTAATTTATAGGCTTTTAACTTAGTTACTTAGTGATGAAGAAACCTAAAATTTGGTGACGGAGAAGAAACAATCTTTTGTAATTTTTTACATATATTATACCATAATATAATGTGAATATGGTGAATAAAAATAAAATCTAGCTTGATCATTTAAATATAATTATTACCAATATATAAAAAATATGTGTTATTAATTTATAGTCTTTTAGCTAGGTTTCTTAGTGATGAAGAAACCCAAAATTTGGTGATAAAGAAGAAGAAAAATATTGAAAGTTTTTACTTCTATTACACCATATTACATTATAAATATGGTGTATATAAATATTATCGAACTTTATCATTTAATTTTAATTATAACAAATATACAACAAATATGAATCATTAATTTAAAGACTTTTAACTTAGTTCCTTTGTGATGAAGAAACCTAAAATTTTGTGACGGAGAAGAAGAAAACCTTGTAAATATTTTAGATATATTATATCATAATATAATGTGAATATAGTAAATAAAAATAATATCAAGCTATATCATTTAACTTTAATTATTACCAGTATATATAAGACACATGTCATTATATATAGTCATTTAACTTAGTTTCTTAGTAATGAAGAAACCTAAGATTTGGTAATAAAGAAGAAGAAAAATATTTAATGTTTTTATCTTATTTACACCATATTACATCATAAATATGGTGAATAAAAGCAATATCGAGCTTGATCATTTAATTTTAACTATAACCAATATATATCAAATATGTATCATTAATTTAAAGACTTTTAACTTAGTTACTTAGTGACAAAGAAACCTAAATTTGGTGAGGGATAAGAGGCAATCTTCTGAATTGTTTTACATATATTATACCATAATATAATGTGAATATTGTGAATAAAAATAATACCGAGCTTTATCATTTAATTTTAATTATTACCAATATATAAAAAATATGTGTCATTAATTTATAGTCTTTTAACATAGTTTCTTAGTGATGAAGAAAACTAAAATTTTGTGATAAAGAAGAAGAAAAATATTGAAAGTTTTTACCTCTATTACACCATATTACATTATAAATATGGTGAATAAAAATAATATCAATCAAGATCATTTAACTTTAATTATTACCAATATATATAAAGTACGTGTCATTAATTTATAGTCATTTAACTTAGTTTCTTAGTAATGAAGAAACCTTGAATTTCATGATGGAGAAAATGCAACATATTGAAATGTTTGACATATATTATGCCATAATATAATGTGAATATGGTAAAAAAAAATATTGAGCTTTATTATTTAATTTTCATTATTACCAATATATCTAAAATATGTCTAATTTATTTATAGTATTTTAACTTAGTTTATTAGTAATGAAGAAACCATAAATTTTGTGATGGAGAAGAAGAAAAATATTTAAATGTTTTACATATATTTTGCCATAATCTAAGGTGAATATGGTGAATAGAAATAATTCCGAGCTTGATCATTTATTTTTAGTTATTACCAATATATAAAAAATATGTTTCATTAATTTATAGTCTATTAACATAGTTACTTAGTGATGAAGAAACCTAAAATTTAGTGACGGAGAAGAAACAATCTTTAAATTTTTTTTACATATATTAGACCATAATATAATTTAAATATGGTGAATAAAAATAAAATCTAGCTTGATCATTTAATTTTAATTATTACCAATATATTAAAAATATGTGTCATTAATTTATAGTCTTTTAACTTCGTTTCTTACTGATGAAGAAACCTAAAATTTGGTGATAAAAAAGAAGAAGAATATTGAAAGTTTTTTAATTCTATTACACCATATTACATTATAAATATGGTGCATAAAAATATTATCTAACTTGATCATTTAATTTTATTTATAACAAATATACATCAAATATGCATCATTAATTTAAAGACTTTTAACTTAGTTCCTTAGTGATGAAGAAACCTAAAATTTTGTGACGGAGAAGAAGAAAACCTTGTAAATATTTTACATATATTATATCATAATATAATGTGAATATAGTAAATAAAAATAATATCGAGTTATATCATTTAACTTTAATTATTAGCAGTATATATAAAACACGTGTCATTAATTTATAGTCATTTAACTTAGTTTCTTAGTAATGAATAAACCTAAGATTTGGTTATAAAGAAGAAGAAAAATATTGAAAGTTTTTATCTTATTTACACCATATTACATCATAAATATGGTGAATAAAAACAATATCGAGCTTGATCATTTAATTTTAACTATAACCAATATATATCAAATATGCATCATTAATTTAAAGACTTTTAACTTAGTTACTTAGTGACGAAGAAACCTAAAATTTGGTGACGGATAAGAGGCAATCTTTTGAAAGGTTTTACATATATTATACCATAATATAATGTGAATATGGTAAATAAAAATAATTTCGAGCTTTATTATTTAATTTTAATTATTACCAATATATAAAAAATATGTGTCATTAATTTATAGTCTTTTAACATAGTTTCTTAGTGATAAAGAAACCAAAAATTTTGTGCTAAAGAAGAAGAAAAATATTTAAATGTTTTACATATATTTTGCCATAATCTAAGGTGAATATGGTGAATAGAAATAATTCTGAACTTGATCATTTATTTTTAATTATTCCCAATATATAAAAAATATGTTTCATTAATTTATTGTCTTTTAACTTAGTTACTTAGTCATTAAGAAACCTAAAATTTTGTGACGGAGAAGAAACAATCTTTTAAATTTTTTTACATATATTATAACATAATATAATTTGAATATGGTGAGTAAAAATAAAATCTAGCTTGATCATTTAATTTTAATTATTACCAATATATAAAAAATATGTGTCATTAATTTATAGTCTTGTAACTTGGTTTCTTACTGATGAAGAAACCTAAAATTTGGTGATAAAAAAGAAGAATAATATTGAATGTTTTTACTTCTATTACACCATATTACATTATAAATATGGTGATTAAAAATATTATCTAACTTGATTATTTAATTTTAATTATAACACATATACATTAAATATGCATCATTAATTTAAATAATTTTAACTTAATTCCTTAGTGATGAAGAAACCTAAAATTTTGTGAAGGAGAAGAAGAAAACCTTGTAAATATTTTACATATATTATATCATAATATAATGTGAATATAGTAAATAAAAATAATATCGAGCTATATCATTTAACTTTAATTATTACCAGTATATATAAAACACGTGTCATTAATTTATAGTCATTTAACTTAGTTTCTTAATAATGAAGAAACCTAAGATTTGGTGATAAAGAAGAAGAAAAATATTGAAAGTTTTAATCTTATTTACACCATATTACATCATAAATATGGTGAATAAAAACAATATCGAGCTTGATCATTTAATTTTAACTATAACCAATATATATCAAATATGCATCATTAATTTAAAGACTTTTAACTTAGTTACTTAGTGACAAAGAAACCTAAAATTTGGTGACGGATAAGAGGCAATCTTTTGAAAGGTTTTACATATATTATACCAAAATATAATGTGAATATGGTAAATAAAAATAATTTCGAGCTTTATTATTTAATTTTAATTATTGCCAATATATAAAAAATATGTGTCATTAATTTATAGTCTTTTAACATAGTTTCTTAGTGATAAAGAAACCAAAAATTTTGTGATAAAGAAGAAGAAAAATATTTAAATGTTTTACATATATTTTGCCATAATCTAAGGTGAATATGGTGAATAGAAATAATTCCGAGCTTGATCATTTATTTTTAGTTATTACCAATATATAAAAAATATGTTTCATTAATTTATTGTCTTTTAACTTAGTTACTTATTGATTAAGAAACCTAAAATTTTGTGACGGAGAAGAAACAATCTTTTAAATTTATTTACATATATTATAACATAATATAATTTGAATATGGTGAGTAAAAATAAAATCTAGCTTGATCATTTAATTTTAATTATTACCAATATATAAAAAATATGTGTCATTAATTTATAGTCTTTTAACTTGGTTTCTTACTGATGAAGAAACCTAAAATTTGGTGATAAAAAAGAAGAATATTATTGAAAGTTTTTACTTCTATTCCACCATATTACATCATAAATATGGTGCATAAAAATATTATCTAACTTGATCATTTAATTTTATTTATAACAAATATACATCAAATATGCATCATTAATTTAAAGACTTTTAACTTAGTACCTTAGTGATGAATAAACCTAAAATTTTTGTGACGGAGAAGAAGAAAACCCTGTAAATATTTTAAATATATTATATCATAATATAATGTGAATATAGTAAATAAAAATAATATTGAGCTATATCATTTAACTTTAATTATTACCAGTATATATAAAACACGTGTCATTAATTTATAGTCATTTAACTTAGTTTCTTAGTAATGAAGAAACCTAAGATTTGGTGATAAATAAGAAGAAAAATATTGAAAGTTTTTATCTTATTTACACCATATTACATCATAAATATGGTGAATAAAAACAATATCGAGCTTGATCATTTAATTTTAACTATAACCAATATATATCAAATATGCATCATTAATTTAAAGACTTTTAACTTAGTTACTTAGTGACAAAGAAACCTAAAATTTGGTGACGGATAAGAGTCAATCTTTTGAAAGGTTTTACATATATTATACAATAATATAATGTGAATATGGTAAATAAAAATAATTTCGAGCTTTATTATTTAATTTTAATTATTATCAATATATAAAAAATATGTGTCATTAATTTATAGTCTTTTAACATAGTTTCTTAGTGATAAAGAAACCAAAAATTTTGTGATAAAGAAGAAGAAAAATATTTAAATGTTTTACATATATTTTGCCATAATCTAAGGTGAATATGGTGAATAGAAATAATTCCGAGCTTGATCATTTATTTTTAGTTATTACCAATATATAAAAAATATGTTTCATTAATTTATTGTCTTTTAACTTAGTTACTTAGTGATTAAGAAACCTAAAATTTTGTGACAGAGAAGAAACAATCTTTTAAATTTTTTTACATATATTATAACATAATATAATTTGAATATGGTGAGTAAAAATAAAATCTAGCTTGATCATTTAATTTTAATTATTACCAATATATAAAAAATATGTGTTATTAATTTATAGTCTTTTAACTTGGTTTCTTACTGATGAAGAAACCTAAAATTTGGTGATAAAAAGAAGAATAATATTGAAAGTTTTTACTTCTATTCCACCATATTACATCATAAATATGGTGCATAAAAATATTATCTAACTTGATCATTTAATTTTATTTATAACAAATATACATCAAATATGCATCATTAATTTAAAGACTTTTAACTTAGTTCCTTAGTGATGAATAAACCTAAAATTTTGTGACGGAGAAGAAGAAAACCCTGTAAATATTTTACATATATTATATCATAATATAATGTGAATATAGTAAATAAAAATAATATTGAGCTATATCATTTAACTTTAATTATTACCAGTATATATAAAACACGTGTCATTAATTTATAGTCATTTAACTTAGTTTCTTAGTAATGAAGAAACCTAAGATTTGGTGATAAATAAGAAGAAAAATATTGAAAGTTTTTATCTTATTTACACCATATTACATCATAAATATGGTGAATAAAATCAATATTGAGCTTGATCATTTAATTTTAACTATAACCAATATATATCAAATATGCATCATTAATTTAAAGACTTTTAACTTAGTTACTTAGTGACGAATAAACCTAAAATTTGGTGACGGATAAGAAGCAATCTTTAGAAAGGTTTTACATATATTATACCATAATATAATGTGAATATGGTAAATAAAAATAATTTCGAGCTTTATTATTTAATTTTAATTATTACCAATATATAAAAAATATGTGTCATTAATTTATAGTCTTTTAACATAGTTTCTTAGTGATAAAGAAACCTAAAATTTTGTGATAAAGAAGAAGAAAAATATTTAAATGTTTTACATATATTTTGCCATAATCTAAGGTGAATATGGTGAATAGAAATAATTCCGAGCTTGATCATTTATTTTTAGTTATTACCAATATATAAAAAATATGTTTCATTAATTTATTGTCTTTTAACTTAGTTACTTAGTGATTAAGAAACCTAAAATTTTGTGACGGAGAAGAAACAATCTTTTAAATTTTTTTACATATATTATAACATAATATAATTTGAATATGGTGAGTAAAAATAAAATCTAGCTTGATCATTTAATTTTAATTATTACCAATATATAAAAAATATGTGTCATTAATTTATAGTCTTTTAACTTGGTTTCTTACTGATGAAGAAACCTAAAATTTGGTGATAAAAAAGAAGAATAATATTGAAAGTTTTTACTTCTATTACACCATATTGCATTATAAATATGGTGCATAAAAATATTATCTAACTTGATCATTTAATTTTATTTATAACAAATATACATCAAATATGCATCATTAATTTAAAGACTTTTAACTTAGTTCCTTAGTGATGAAGAAACCTAAAATTTTGTGACGGAGAAGAAGAAAACCTTGTAAATATTTTACTTATATTATATCATAATATAATGTGAATATAGTAAATAAAAATAATATCGAGCTATATCATTTAACTTTAATTATTACCAGTATATATAAAACACGTGTCATTAATTTATAGTCATTTAACTTAGTTTCTTAGTAATGAAGAAACCTAAGATTTGGTGATAAAGAAGAAGAAAAATATTGAAAGTTTTTATCTTATTTACACCATATTACATCATAAATATGGTGAATAAAAACAATATCGAGCTTGATCATTTAATTTTAACTATAACCAATATATATCAAATATGCATCATTAATTTAAAGACTTTTAAATTAGTTACTTAGTGACGAAAAAACCTAAAATTTGGTGACGAATAAGAGGCAATCTTTTGAAAGGTTTTACATATATTATACCATAATATAATGTGAATATGGTAAATAAAAATAATTTCGAGCTTTATTATTTAATTTTAATTATTACCAATATATAAAAAATATGTGTCATTAATTTATAGTCTTTTAACAAAGTTTCATAGTGATAAAGAAACCAAAAATTTTGTGATAAAGAAGAAGAAAAATATTTAAATGTTTTACATATATTTTGCCATAATCTAAGGTGAATATGGTGAATAGAAATAATTCCGAGCTTGATCATTTATTTTTAGTTATTACCAATATATATATAATATGTTTCATTAATTTATTGTCTTTTAACTTAGTTACTTAGTGATTAAGAAACCTAAAATTTTGTGACGGAGAAGAAACAATCTTTTAAATTTTTTTACTTATATTATAATATAATATAATTTGAATATGGTGAGTAAAAATAAAATCTAGCTTGATCATTTAATTTTAATTATTACCAATATATAAAAAATATGTGTCATTAATTTATAGTCTTTTAACTTGGTTTCTTATTGATGAAGAAACCTAAAATTTGGTGATAAAAAAGAAGAATAATATTGAAAGTTTTTACTTCTATTACACCATATTACATTATAAATATGGTGCATAAAAATATTATCTAACTTGATCATTTAATTTTATTTATAACAAATATACATCAAATATGAATCATTAATTTAAAGACTTTTAACTTAGTTCCTTAGTGATGAAGAAACCTAAAATTTTGTGACGGAGAAGAAGAAAACCCTGTAAATATTTTACATATATTATATCATAATATAATGTGAATATAGTAAATAAAAATAATATCGAGCTATATCATTTAACTTTAATTATTACCAGTATATATAAAACATGTGTCATTAATTTATAGTCATTTAACTTAGTTTCTTAGTAATGAAGAAACCTAAGATTTGGTGATAAAGAAGAAGAAAAATATTGAAAGTTTTTATCTTATTTACACCATATTACATCATAAATATGGTGAATAAAAACAATATCCAGCTTGATCATTTAATTTTAACTATAACCAATATATATCAAATATGCATCATTAATTTAAAGACTTTTAACTTAGTTACTTAGTGACGAAGAAACCTAAAATTTCGTGACGGATAAGAGGCAATCTTTTGAAAGGTTTTACATATATTATACCATAATATAATGTGATTATGGTAAATAAAAATAATTTCGAGCTTTATTATTTAATTTTAATTATTACCAATATATAAAAAATATGTGTCATTAATTTATAGTCTTTTAACAAAGTTTCATAGTGATAAAGAAACCAAAAATTTTGTGATAAAGAAGAAGAAAAATATTTAAATGTTTTACATATATTTTGCCATAATCTAAGGTGAATATGGTGAATAGAAATAATTCCGAGCTTGATCATTTATTTTTAGTTATTACCAATATATAAAAAATATTTTTCATTAATTTATTGTCTTTTAACTTAGTTACTTAGTGATTAAGAAACCTAAAATTTTGTGACGGAGAAGAAACAATCTTTTAAATTTTTTTACTTATATTATATCATAATATAATTTGAATATGGTGAGTAAAAATAAAATCTAGCTTGATCATTTAATTTTAATTATTACCAATATATAAAAAATATGTGTCATTAATTTATAGTCTTTTAACTTGGTTTCTTACTGATGAAGAAACCTAAAATTTGGTGATAAAAAAGAAGAATAATATTGAAAGTTTTTACTTCTATTACACCATATTACATTATAAATATGGTGCATAAAAATATTATCTAACTTGATCATTTAATTTTATTTATAACAAATATACATCAAATATGAATCATTAATTTAAAGACTTTTAACTTAGTTCCTTAGTGATGAATAAACCTAAAATTTTGTGACGGAGAAGAAGAAAACCCTGTAAATATTTTACATATATTATATCATAATATAATGTGAATATAGTAAATAAAAATAATATTGAGCTATATCATTTAACTTTAATTATTACCAGTATATATAAAACACGTGTCATTAATTTATAGTCATTTAACTTAGTTTCTTAGTAATGAAGAAACCTAAGATTTGGTGATAAATAAGAAGAAAAATATTGAAAGTTTTTATCTTATTTACACCATATTACATCATAAATATGGTGAATAAAAACAATATTGAGCTTGATCATTTAATTTTAACTATAACCAATATATATCAAATATGCATCATTAATTTAAAGACTTTTAACTTAGTTACTTAGTGACGAATAAACCTAAAATTTGGTGACGGATAAGAGGCAATCTTTAGTAAGGTTTTACATATATTATACCATAATATAATGTGAATATGGTAAATAAAAATAATTTCGAGCTTTATTATTTAATTTTAATTATTACCAATATATAAAAAATATGTGTCATTAATTTATAGTCTTTTAACATAGTTTCTTAGTGATAAAGAAACCTAAAATTTTGTGATAAAGAAGAAGAAAAATATTTAAATGTTTTACATATATTTTGCCATAATCTAAGGTGAATATGGTGAATAGAAATAATTCAGAGCTTGATCATTTATTTTTAGTTATTACCAATATATAAAAAATATGTTTCATTAATTTATTGTCTTTTAACTTAGTTACTTAGTGATTAAGAAACCTAAAATTTTGTGACGGAGAAGAAACAATCTTTTAAATTTTTTTACATATATTATAACATAATATAATTTGAATATGGTGAGTAAAAATAAAATCTAGCTTGATCATTTAATTTTAATTATTACCAATATAAAAAATATGTGTCATTAATTTATAGTCCTTTAACTTGGTTTCTTACTGATGAAGAAACCTAAAATTTGGTGATAAAAAAGAAGAATAATATTGAAAGTTTTTACTTCTATTACACCATATTGCATTATAAATATGGTGCATAAAAATATTATCTAACTTGATCATTTAATTTTATTTATAACAAATATACATCAAATATGCATCATTAATTTAAAGACTTTTAACTTAGTTCCTTAGTGATGAAGAAACCTAA
>CATIWC010002054.1:0-116406 GCA_948472305.1 Vicia faba | reverse complement strand
AATTGAAATTATATATTGAGGTTAAATAGTAAATTTATTTACCATATTCACATTTTATTATGGTATAATACATGTAAACAATATCAATATTATTCTTCTTATCCATCACTAAATTTTAGGTTACTTCATCACTAAGAAACTAAGTTAAAAGACTATTAATTAATGATATATAATTCATATATGTTCGTAATAATTAAAACTATATAATGAGTCTAGATAGTATATTTATTCACCATATTCACATTGCATTATGGTATAATAGATGTATACAATTTCAATATTATTATTCTTATCCATTACCAAAATTTAGGTTACATCATCAATAGGAAACTAATTTAAAAGAATATAGTTAATGACATATATTTCAAATACGTTTTGAATAATTAAAACTATATAATGAGGTTAGACAGTAAATTATTCACCATATTCACATTATATTATGGTATAATAGATGTAAACAATTTCAATATTATTCTTCTTATCCATCACCAAAATTTACGTTACTTCATCACTAAGAAACTAAGTTAAAAAACTATTAACTTATGACATATATTTCGTATACGTTCATAATAATTGAAATTATATATTGAGGTTAAATAGTAAATTTATTCACCATATTCACATTGTATTATGGTATAATATATTTAAACAATGTCAATATTATTATTCTTATCCATTACTAAAGTTTAGGTTACTTCATCACTAAGAAACTAAGTTAAAAGACTATAGTTAATGACATATATTTCATATACGTTCGTAATAATTATTACTATATAATGAGGTTCAATAGAAAATTTATTCACCATATTCTAATTATATTATGGTATAATAGATGTAAAAAATTTCAATATTATTCTTCTTATCCATTACTAAATTTTAGGTTACTTCATCATAAAGAAACTAAGTTAAAAGACTATTAATTAATGACATTTATTTCATATACGTTCATAATAATTAAAACTATATAATGAGGCTAGATAGTATATTTATTCTCCATATTCACATTGTATTATGGTATAATAGATGTAAACAATTTCAATATTATTATTCTTATCCATCACCAAATTTTAGGTTACTTGATCACTAGGAAACTAAGTTAAAAGACTATAGTTAATGACATATATTTTATATACGTTCGTAATAATTAAAACTATATAATGAGGTTAGATAGAAAATTTATTCACCATATTCATATTATATTATGGTATAATAGATGTAAACAATTTCAATATTATTCTTCTTATCCATCACCAAATTTTAGGTTACTTCATCACAAAGAAACTAAGTTAAAAGACTATTAATTAATGACATATATTTCATATACGTTCGTAATAATTAAAACTATATAATGAGGCTAGATAGTATAATTATTCACCATATTCACATTGTACTATGGTATAATACATATAAACAATTTCGATATTATTCTTCTAATCCATCACCAAATTTTAGGTTACTTCATCACTAAGAAACTAAGTTAAAAGACTATTAATTAATGACATATATATTATATACGTTCGTAATAATTAAAACTATATAATGAGGCTAGATAGTATATTTATTCACCATATTCACATTGTATTATGGTATAATAGATGTAAATAATTTCAATATTATTCTTCTTATCCATCACCAAATTTAGGTTACTTCATCACTAAGAAACTAAGTTAAAAGATTATTAATTTATGACATATATTTCATATACGTTCATAATAATTAAAACTATATAATGAGGCTAGATAGTATATTATTCACCATATTCACATTGTATTATGGTATAATAGATGTAAACAATTTCAATATTATTCTTGTTATCCATCACCAAATTTTAGGTTACTTCATCACTAAGAAACTAAGTTAAAAGACTATTAATTAATGACATATATTTCATATACGTCCGTAATAGTTAAAACTATATAATGAAGTTAGATAGTAAATTTATTCACTATATTCACATTGTATTATGGTATAATAGATGTAAACAATTTCAATATTATTATTCTTATCCATTACCAAATTTTAGGTTACTTTATCACTAAGAAACTAAGTTAAAAGACTATTAATTTATGACTTATATTTCATATACGTTCATAATAATTAAAACTATATAATGAGGTTAGATAGTAAATTTATTCACCATATTCACATTGTATTATGGTATAATAGATGTAAACAATTTCAATATTATTCTTCTTATCCATCACCAAATTTTAGGTTACTTCATCACTAAGAAACTAAGTTAAAAGACTATAAATTAATGACATATATTACATATACGTTCGTAATAATTAAAACTATATAATGAGGCTAGATAGTATATTTATTCACCATATTCAAATTGTATTATGGTATAATAGATGTAAACAATTTCAATATTATTCTTCTTATCCATCACCAAATTTTAGGTTACTTTATCACTAAGAAACTAAGTAAAAAGACTATTAATTAATGATATGTATTTCATATACATTTGTAATAATTAAAACTATATAATGAGGCTAGATAGTATATTTATTCACCATATTCACATTGTATTAAGGTATAATAGATGTAAACAATTTCAATATTATGCTTCTTATCCATCACCAAATTTTAGGTTATTTCATCACTAAGAAACTAAGTTAAAAGACTATTAATTAATGATATATATTTCAAATACATTTGTAATAATTAAAACTATATAATGAGGCTAGATATTATATTTATTCACCATATTAACATTGTATTACAGTATAATAGACGTAAACAATTTCAATATTATTATTCTTATCCATCACCAAATTTTAGGTTACTTCATCACTAAGAAACTAAGTTAAAAGATTATTAATTTATGACATATATTTCATATACGTTCATAATAATTAAATTATATAATTAGGTTAGATATTAAAATTATTCACCATATTCACATTGTATTATGGTATAATAGATGTAAACAATATCGATATTCTTCTTCTTATCCATCACCAAATTTTAGGTTACTTCATCACTATGAAACTAAGTTAAAAGACTATTAATTAATGACATATATTACATATACGTTCGTAATAATTAAAAGTATATAATGAGGTTAGATAGTAAATTTATTCACCATATTCAGATTATATTATGGTATAATAGATGTAAACAATTTCAATATTATTCTTCTTATCCATCACAAAATTTTAGGTTACTTCATCACTAAGAAACTAAGTTAAAAGACCATTAATTAATGACATATATTTCATATACGTTCGTAATAATTAAAACTATATAATGAGGCTAGATAGTATATTTATTCACCATATTCACATTGTATTATGGTATAATAGATGGAAACAATTTCAATATTATTCTTCTTATCCATCACCAAATTTTAGCATCACTAAGAAACTAAGTTAAAAGACTATTAATCAATGACATATATTTCATATACGCTCGTAATAGTTAAAACTATATAATGAGGTTAGATTGTAAATTTATTCACCATATTCACATTGTATTATGGTATAATACATGTAAACAATTTCAATATTATTATTCTTATTCATAACCAAATTTTAGGTTACTTCATCACTAAGAAACTAATTAGAAAGACACCAAATTAACTATATATATTTCATATACGTTCGTAATAATTAAAACTATATAATGAGGCTAGATAGTATATTTATTCACCATATTCACGTTGTATTATGTTATAATAGATGTAAATAATTTCAATATTATTCTTCTTATCCATCACCAAATTTAGATTACTTCATCACTAAGAAACTAAGTTAAAAGATTATTAATTTATGACATATATTTCATATACGTTCATAATAATTAAAAGTATATAATTAGGTTAGATAGTAAAATTATTCACCATATTCACATTGTATTATGGTATAATAGATGTAAACAATATCGATATTCTTCTTCTTATCCATCACCAAATTTTAGGTTACTTCATCACTAAGAAACTAAGTTAAAAGACTATTACAAAATGACATATATTTCATATACGTTCGTAATAATTAAAACAATATAATGAGGTTAGATAGTAAATTTATTCACCATATTCACATTATATTATGGTATAATAGATGTCAACAATATCAATATTATTCTTCTTATCCATCACCAAATTTTAGGTTACTTCATCACTAAGAAACTAAGTTAAAAGACTATTAATTAATGACATATATTTCATATACATTCGTAATAATTAAAACTATATAATGAGGCTAGATAGTATATTTATTCACCATATTCACATTGTATTATGGTATAATAGATGTAAACAATTTCAATATTATTCTTGTTATCCATCACCAAATTTTAGCATCACTAAGAAACTAAGTTAAAAGACTATTAATTAATGACATATATTTCATATACGTCCGTAATAGTTAAAACTATATAATGAGGTTAGATAGTAAATTTATTCACTATATTCACATTGTATTATGGTATAATAGATGTAAACAATTTCAATATTATTATTCTTATCCATTACCAAATTTTAGGTTACTTCAACACTAAGAAACTAAGTTAAAAGACTATTAATTTATGACTTATATTTCATATACGTTCATAATAATTAAAACTATATAATGAGGTTAGATAGTAAATTTATTCACCATATTCACATTGTATTATGGTATAATAGATGTAAACAATTTCAATATTATTCTTCTTATCCATCACCAAATTTTAGGTTACTTCATCACTAAGAAACTAAGTTAAAAGACTATAAATTAATGACATATATTACATATACGTTCGTAATAATTAAAACTATATAATGAGGCTAGATATTATATTTATTCACCATATTAACATTGTATTATGGTATAATAGACGTAAACAATTTCAATATTATTATTCTTATCCATTACCAAATTTTAGGTTACTTCATCACTAAGAAACTAAGTTAAAAGACTATAGTAAATCACATATATTTCATATACGTTCGTAATAATTAAAACTATATAATGAGGTTAGATAGTAAATTTATTCACCATATTCACCTTATATTATGGTATAATAGATGTAAACAATTTCAATATTATTCTTCTTATCCATCACCAAATTTTAGGTTACTTCATCACTAAGAAACTAATTTAAAAGACTATTAATTAATGACATATATTTCATATACGTTCGTAATAATTAAAACTATATAATGAGGCTAGATAGTATATTTATTCACCATATTCACATTGTATTATGGTATAATAGATGGAAACAATTTCAATATTATTCTTCTTATCCATCACTAAATTTTAGCATCACTAAGAAACTAAGTTAAAAGACTATTAATTAATGACATATATTTCATATACGTTCGTAATAGTTAAAACTATATAATGAGGTTAGATAGTAAATTTATTCACCATATTCACATTGTATTATGGTATAATAGATGTAAACAATTTCAATATTATTATTCTTATCCATTACCAAATTTTAGGTTACTTTATCACTAAGAAACTAAGTTAAAAGACTATTAATTTATGACTTATATTTCATATACGTTCATAATAATTAAAACTATATAATGAGGTTAGATAGTATATTTATTCACCATATTCACATTGTATTATGGTATAATAGATGTAAACAATTTCAATATTATTCTTCTTATCCATCACCAATTTTAGGTTACTTTATCACTAAGAAACTAAGTTAAAAGACTATTAATTAATGATATGTATTTCATATACATTTGTAATAATTAAAACTATATAATGAGGCTAGATAGTATATTTATTCACCATATTCACATTGTATTACGGTATAATAGACGTAAACAATTTCAATATTATTATTCTTATCCATTACCAAATTTTAGTTTACTTCATCACTAAGAAACTAAGTTAAAAGACTATAGTTAATGACATATATTTTATATACGTTCGTAATAATTAAAACTATATAATGAGTTTAGATAGTAAATTTATTCACAATATTCACATTATATTATTGTATAATAGATGTAAACAATTTCAATATTATTCTTCTTATCCATCACCAAATTTTAGGTTACTTCATCACTAAGAAACTAAGTTAAAAGACTATTAATTAATGACATATATTTCATATACGTTCGTAATAATTAAATCTATATAAAGAGGCTACATAGTATATTTATTCAGCATATTCACATTGTATTATGGTATAATAGATGTAAACAATTTCAATATTATTCTTCTAATCCATCACTAAATTTTAGGTTACTTCATCACTAAGAAACTAATTTAAAAGACTATTAATTAATGACATATATTTCATATACGTTCGTAATAGTTAAAACTATATAATGAGGCTAGATAGTATATTTATTCACCATATTCACATTGTATTATGGTATAATACATGTAAACAATTTTGATATTATTCTTCTTGTCCATCACAAAATTTTAGGTTACTTCATCACTAGGAAACTAATTTAAAAGACTATAGTTAATGACATATATTTCAAATACGTTCGTAATAATTAAAACTATATAATGAGGTTAGATAGTAAATTATTCACCATATTCACATTATATTATGGTATAATAGATGTAAACAATTTCAATATTATTCTTCTTATCTATCACCAAATTTTAGGTTACTTCATCATTAAGAAACTAAGTTAAAAGACTATTAGTTAATGACATATATTTCATATACGTTCGTAATAGTTAAAAACTATATAATGAGGTTAGATAGTAAATTTATTCACAAAATTCACATTGTATTATTGTATAATAGATGTAAACAATTTCAATATTATTATTCTTATCCATTACCAAATTTTAGGTTACTTCATCACTAAGAAACTAAGTTAAAAGACTATAGTTAATGACATATATTTCATATACGTTCATATTAATTAAAACTATATAATGAGGTTAGATATTAAATTTATTCACAATATTCACATTATATTATGGTATAATAGATTTAAACAATTTCAATATTATTTTTCTTATCCATCAACAAATTTTAGGTTACTTCATCACTAAGAAACTAAGTTAAAAGACTAATAATTAATGACATATATTTCATATACGTTCGTAATAGTTAAAACTATATAATGAGGTTAGATAGTAAATTTATTCACCATATTCACATTGTGTTGTGGTATAATACATGTAAACAATTTCAATATTATTCTTCTTATCATCACCAAAGTTTAGGTTACTTCATCACTAAGAAACTAAGTTATAAAACTATTATCTTATGACATATATGTCGTAGACGTTCACAATAATTCAAATTATATATTAAGGATAAATAGTAAGTTTATTCACCATATTCACATTGTATTACGGTATAATACATGTAAACAATTTCAATATTATTCTTCTTATCCATCACTAAATTTTAGGTTACTTCATCACTAAGAAACTAAGTTAAAAGACTATTAATTAATGATATATAATTCATATACGTTCGTAATAATTAAAACTATATAATGAGTCTAGATAGTATATTTATTCACCATATTCACATTGCATTATGGTATAATAGATGTAAACAATTTCCATATTATTATTCTTATCCATTACCAAAATTTAGGTTACATCATCACTAGGAAACTAATTTAAAAGACTATAGTTAATGACATATATTTCAAATACGTTTGGAATAATTAAAACTATATAATGAGGTTAGATAGTAAATTATTTACCATATTCACATTATATTATGGTATAATAGATGTAAACAATTTCAATATTATTCTTCTTATCCATCACCAAAATTTAGGTTACATCATCACTAAGAAACTAAGTTAAAAGACTATTAATTAATGACATATAATTCATATACTTTCGTAATAGTTAAAACTATATAATGAGGTTAGATAGTAAATTTATTCACCATATTCACATTGTATTATGGTATAATAGATGTAAACAGTTTCAATATTATTATTCTTATCCATTACCAAATTTTAGGTTACTTCATCACTAAGAAACTAAGTTAAAAGACTATAGTTAATGAAATATATTTCATATACGTTCGTAATAACTAAAAATATATAATGAGGTTAGATAGTAAATTCATTCACCATATTCACATTGTATTATGGTATAATACATGTAAACAATTTCAATATTATTCTTCTTATCCATCACCAAATTTTAGGTTACTTCGTCACTAAGAAACTAAGTTAAACGACTATTGATTAATGATATATATTTCATATACGTTTGTAATAATTAAAACTATATAATGAGGCTAGATAGTATATTTATTCACCATATTCACATTGTATTACAGTACAATAGACGTAAACAATTTGAATATTATTATTCTTATTCATTACAAATTTTAGGTTACTTCATCACTAAGAAACTAAGTTAAAAGACTATAGTTAATGACATATATTTCATATACGTTCATAATAATTAAAACTATATAATGAGGTTAGATAGTAAATTTATTCACAATATTCACATTATATTATTGTATAATAGATGTAAACAATTTCAATATTATTCTTCTTATCCATCACCAAATTTTAGGTTACTTCATCACTAAGAAACTAAGTTAAACGACTATTGATTAATGATATATATTTCATATACGTTTGTAATAATTAAAACTATATAATGAGGCTAGATAGTATATTTATTCACCATATTCACATTGTTATACAGTATAATAGACCTAAACAATTTGAATATTATTATTCTTATTCATTACAAATTTTAGGTTACTTCATCACTAAGAAACTTAGTTAAAAGACTATTAATTAATGACATATATTTCATATACGTTCGTAATAGTTAAAACTATATAATGAGGTTAGATAGTAAATTTATTTACCATATTCAAATTGTATTATGGTATAATACATGTAAACAATTTTGATATTATTCTTCTTGTCCATCACAAAATTTTAGGTTAATTCATCTCTAAGAAACTAAGTTAAAAGACTATTAGTTAATGATATATATTTTATATACATTCATAATAACTAAAACTACATAATGAGGTTAGATAGTAAATTTATTCACCATATTCACATTGTGTTGTGGTATAATACATGTAAACAATTTCAATATTATTCTTCTTATCATCACCAAAGTTTAGGTTACTTCATCACTAAGAAACTAAGTTATAAAACTATTATCTTATGACATATATGTCGTAGACGTTCACAATAATTCAAATTATATATTAAGGATAAATAGTAAGTTTATTCACCATATTCACATTGTATTACGGTATAATACATGTAAACAATTTCAATATTATTCTTCTTATCCATCACTAAATTTTAGGTTACTTCATCACTAAGAAACTAAGTTAAAAGACTATTAATTAATGATATATAATTCATATACGTTCGTAATAATTAAAACTATATAATGAGTCTAGATAGTATATTTATTCACCATATTCACATTGCATTATGGTATAATAGATGTAAACAATTTCCATATTATTATTCTTATCCATTACCAAAATTTAGGTTACATCATCACTAGGAAACTAATTTAAAAGACTATAGTTAATGACATATATTTCAAATACGTTTGGAATAATTAAAACTATATAATGAGGTTAGATAGTAAATTATTTACCATATTCACATTATATTATGGTATAATAGATGTAAACAATTTCAATATTATTCTTCTTATCCATCACCAAAATTTAGGTTACATCATCACTAAGAAACTAAGTTAAAAGACTATTAATTAATGACATATAATTCATATACTTTCGTAATAGTTAAAACTATATAATGAGGTTAGATAGTAAATTTATTCACCATATTCACATTGTATTATGGTATAATAGATGTAAACAGTTTCAATATTATTATTCTTATCCATTACCAAATTTTAGGTTACTTCATCACTAAGAAACTAAGTTAAAAGACTATAGTTAATGAAATATATTTCATATACGTTCGTAATAACTAAAAATATATAATGAGGTTAGATAGTAAATTCATTCACCATATTCACATTGTATTATGGTATAATACATGTAAACAATTTCAATATTATTCTTCTTATCCATCACCAAATTTTAGGTTACTTCGTCACTAAGAAACTAAGTTAAACGACTATTGATTAATGATATATATTTCATATACATTTGTAATAATTAAAACTATATAATGAGGCTAGATAGTATATTTATTCACCATATTCACATTGTATTACAGTACAATAGACGTAAACAATTTGAATATTATTATTCTTATTCATTACAAATTTTAGGTTACTTCATCACTAAGAAACTAAGTTAAAAGACTATAGTTAATGACATATATTTCATATACGTTCATAATAATTAAAACTATATAATGAGGTTAGATAGTAAATTTATTCACAATATTCACATTATATTATTGTATAATAGATGTAAACAATTTCAATATTATTCTTCTTATCCATCACCAAATTTTAGGTTACTTCATCACTAAGAAACTAAGTTAAACGACTATTGATTAATGATATATATTTCATATACGTTTGTAATAATTAAAACTATATAATGAGGCTAGATAGTATATTTATTCACCATATTCACATTGTTATACAGTATAATAGACCTAAACAATTTGAATATTATTATTCTTATTCATTACAAATTTTAGGTTACTTCATCACTAAGAAACTTAGTTAAAAGACTATTAATTAATGACATATATTTCATATACGTTCGTAATAGTTAAAACTATATAATGAGGTTAGATAGTAAATTTATTTACCATATTCAAATTGTATTATGGTATAATACATGTAAACAATTTTGATATTATTCTTCTTGTCCATCAAAAAATTTTAGGTTACTTCATCACTCAGAAACTAAGTTAAAAGACTATTAGTTAATGACATATATTTTATATACATTCGTAATAACTAAAACTACATAATGAGGTTAGATAGTAAATTTATTCACCATATTCACATTGTATTATGGTATAATACATGTAAACAATTTCAATATTATTCTTCTTATCCATCACCAAAGTTTAGGTTACTTCATCACTAAGAAACTAAGTTAAAAAACTATTAACTTATGACATATATTTCGTATACGTTCACAATAATTCAAATTATATATTAAGGATAAATATTAAGTTTATTCACCATATTCACATTGTATTACGGTATAATACATGTAAACAATTTCAATATTATTCTTCTTATCCATCACTAAATTTTAGGTTACTTCATCACTAAGAAACTAAGTTAAAAGACTATTAATTAATGATATATAATTCATATACGTTCGTAATAATTAAAACTATATAAAGAGGCTAGATAGTATATTTATTCACCATATTCACATTGTATTATGGTATAATAGATGTAAACAATTTCAATATTATTATTCTTATTCATTACCAAAATTTAGGTTACTTCATCACTAGTAAACTAATTTAAAAGACTATAGTTAATGACATATATTTCAAATACGTTCGTAATAATTAAAACTATATAATGAGGTTTGATAGTAAATTATTCACCATATTCACATTATATTATGGTATAATAGATGTAAACAATTTCAATATTATTCTTCTTATCCATCACCAAATTTTAGGTTACTTCATCACTAAGAAACTAACTTAAAAGACTATAGTTAATGACATATATTTCATATACGTTCGTAATAATTAAAACTATATAATGAGGTTAGATATTAAATTTATTCACAATATTCAAATTATATTATGGTATAATAGATGTAAACAATTTCAATATAATTCTTCTTATCCATCACCAAATTTTAGCTTACTTCATCACTAAGAAACTAAGTAAAAAGACTATTAATTATTGACATATATTTCATATACGTTCATAATAAATAAACCTATATAAAGAGGTTAGATAGTAACTTTATTCAACATATTCACATTGTATTATGGTATAATACATGTAAACAATTTCAATATTATTCTTCTTATCCATCACCAAAGTTTAGGTTACTTCATCACTAAGAAACTAAGTTATGAAACTATTATCTTATGACATATATTTCGTATACGTTCACAATAATTGAAATTATATATTGAGGTTAAATAGTAAATTTATTTACCATATTCACATTTTATTATGGTATAATACATGTAAACAATATCAATATTATTCTTCTTATCCATCACTAAATTTTAGGTTACTTCATCACTAAGAAACTAAGTTAAAAGACTATTAATTAATGATATATAATTCATATATGTTCGTAATAATTAAAACTATATAATGAGTCTAGATAGTATATTTATTCACCATATTCACATTGCATTATGGTATAATAGATGTAAACAATTTCAATATTATTATTCTTATCCATTACCAAAATTTAGGTTACATCATCAATAGGAAACTAATTTAAAAGAATATAGTTAATGACATATATTTCAAATACGTTTTGAATAATTAAAACTATATAATGAGGTTAGACAGTAAATTATTCACCATATTCACATTATATTATGGTATAATAGATGTAAACAATTTCAATATTATTCTTCTTATCCATCACCAAAATTTACGTTACTTCATCACTAAGAAACTAAGTTAAAAGACTATTAATTAATGACATATATTTCATATACGTTCGTAATAGTTAAAACTATATAATGAGGTTAGATAGTAAATTCATTCACCATATTCACATTGTATTATGTTATAATTCATGTAAATAATTTCAATATTATTCTTCTTATCCATCACCAAATTTTAGGTTACTTCATCACTAAGAATCTAAGTTAAACGACTATTGATTAATGATATATATTTCATATACGTTTGTAATAATTAAAACTATATAATGAGGCTATATAGTATATTTATTCACCATATTCACATTGTATTACAGTATAATAGACGTAAACAATTTGAATATTATTATTCTTATTCATTACAAATTTTAGGTTACTTCATCACTAAGAAACTAAGTTAAAAGACTAAAGTTAATGACATATATTTCATATACGTTCATAATAATTAAAACTATATAATGAGGTTAGATAGTAAATTTATTCACAATATTCACATTATATTATTGTATAATAGATGTAAACAATTTCAATATTATTCTTCTTATCCATCACCAAATTTTAGGTTACTTCATCACTAAGAAACTAAGTTAAACGACTATTGATTAATGATATATATTTCATATACGTTTGTAATAATTAAAACTATGTAATGAGGCTAGATAATATATTTATTCACCATATTCACATTGTATTACAGTATAATAGACCTAAACAATTTGAATATTATTATTCTTATTCATTACAAATTTTAGGTTACTTCATCACTAAGAAACTTAGTTAAAAGACTATTAATTAATGACATATAATTCATATACGTTCGTAATAGTTAAAACTATATAATGAGGTTAGATAGTAAATTTATTTACCATATTTAAATTGTATTATGGTATAATACATGTAAACAATTTTGATATTATTCTTCTTGTCCATCAAAAAAATTTAGGTTACTTCATCACTCAGAAACTAAGTTAAAAGACTATTAGTTAATGACATATATTTTATATACATTCGTAATAACTAAAACTACATAATGAGGTTAGATAGTAAATTTATTCACCATATTCACATTGTATTATGGTATAATACATGTAAACAATTTCAATATTATTCTTCTTATCCATCACCAAAGTTTAGGTTACTTCATCACTAAGAAACTAAGTTAAAAAACTATTAACTTATGACATATATTTCGTATACGTTCACAATAATTCAAATTATATATTAAGGATAAATAGTAAGTTTATTCACCATATTCACATTGTATTACGGTATAATACATGTAAACAATTTCATTATTATTCTTCTTATCCATCACTAAATTTTAGGTTACTTCATCACTAAGAAACTAAGTTAAAAGACTATTAATTAATGATATATAATTCATATACGTAAGTAATAATTAAAACTATATAATGAGGCTAGATAGTATAATTATTCACCATATTCACATTGTATTATGGTATAATAGATGTAAACAATTTCAATATTATTATTCTTATCCATTACCAAAATTTAGGTTACTTCATCACTAGTAAACTAATTTAAAAGACTCTAGTTAATGACATATATTTCAAATACGTTCGTAATAATTAAAACTATATAATGAGGTTTGATAGTAAATTATTCACCATAGTCACATTATATTATGGTATAATAGATGTAAACAATTTCAATATTATTCTTCTTATCCATCACCAAATTTTAGGTTACTTCATCACTAAGAAACTAACTTAAAAGACTATAGTTAATGACATATATTTCATATACGTTCGTAATAATTAAAACTATATAATGAGGTTAGATATTAAATTTATTCACAATATTCAAATTATATTATGGTATAATAGATGTAAACAATGTCAATATAATTCTTCTTATCCATCACCAAATTTTAGATTACTTCATCACTAAGAAACTAAGTAAAAAGACTATTAATTAATGACATATATTTCATATACGTTCATAATAATTAAACCTATATAAAGAGGTTAGATAGTAAATTTATTCACCATATTCACATTGTATTATGGTATAATACATGTAAACAATTTTAATATTCTTCTTCTTATCCATCACCAAAGTTTAGGTTACTTCATCACTAAGAAACTAAGTTATGAAACTATTATCTTATGACATATATTTCGTATAAGTTCACAATAATTGAAATTATATATTGAGGTTAAATAGTAAATTTATTCAACATATTCACATTGTATTATTGTATAATACATGTAAACAATTTCAACATTATTATTCTAATGCATCACCAAATTTTAGGTTACTTCATCACTAAGAAACTAAGTTAAAAGACTATTAATTAATGATATATATTTCATATACGTTCGTAATAATTAAAACTATATAATGAGGCTATATAGTATATTTATTAACCATATTCACATTGTATTATGGTATAACATATGTAAACAATTTCAATATTATTATTCTTATCCATTACAAAAATTTTTGTTACTTCATCACTAGGAAACTAATTTACAAGACTATAGTAATGACATATATTTCAAATACGTTCGTAATAATTAAAACTATATAATGAGGATAGATAGTAAATTTATTCACGATATTCACATTATATTATGATATAATAGATGTAAATAATTTCATTATTATTCTTCTTATCAATCACCAAATTTTCGGCTACTTCATCACTAAGAAACTAACTTAAAAGACTATTAATTAATGACATATATTTCATATACGTTCGGAATAGTTAAAACTTTATAATGTGGTTAGAAAGTATATTTATTCACCATATTCACATGGTATTATGGTATAATAGATGTAAACAATTTCAATATTATTATTCTTATCCATTACCAAATTTTAGGTTACTTCATCACTAAGAAACTAAATTAAAAGACTATTAATTAATGACATATATTTCATATACGTTAGTAATAATTAAAACTATATAATGAGGTTAGATAGTAAATTTATTGACCATATTCACATTATATTATAGTATAATAGATGTAAACAATTTCAATATTATTCTTCTTATCCATCACCAAAGTTTAGGTTACTTCATCACTAAGAAACTAAGTTAAAAAACTATTAACTTATGGCATATATTTCGTATACGTTAATAATAATTGAAATTATATATTGAGGTTAAATATTAAATTTATTCACCATATTCACATTGTATTATGGTATAATACATGTAAACAATTTCAATATTATTCTTCTTATCCATCACTAAATTTTAGATTACTTCATCACTAAGAAACTAAGTTAAAAGACTATTAATTAATGATATATATTTCCTATACGTTCGTAATAATTAATACTATATAATGATGCTAGATAGTGTATTTATTCACCATATTCACATTGTATTATGGTATAATAGATGTAAACAATTTTATTATTCTTATCCATTACCAAATTTTAGGTTACTTCATCACTAGGAAACTAATTTAAAAGACTATAGTTAAAAACATATATTTCATATACATTCGTAATAATTAAAACTATATAATGAGGTTAGATAGAAAATTTATTCACCATATTCTCATTATATTATGGTATAATAGATGTAAAAATATCAATATTATTCTTCTTATCCATCACCAAATTTTAGGTTACTTCATCACTAAGAAACTAAGTTAAAAGATAATTAATTAATGACATATATTTCATATACGTTCGTAATAATTAAAACTATATAATGAGGCTAGATAGTATATTTATTCACCATATTCACATTGTATTATGGTATAATAGATGTAAACAATTTCAATATTATTATTCTTATCCATTACCAAAATTTAGGTTACTTCATCACTAGGAAACTAATTTAAAAGACTATAGTGAATGACATATATTTCATATACGTTCTAAATAATTAAAACTATATAATGAGTTTAGATAGTAAATTTATTCACCATATTCAAATTGTATTATGGTATAACAAATGTAAATAACTTCAATATTCTTCTTCTTATCCATCACCAAATTTTAGGTTACTTCATCACTAAGAAACTAAGTTAAAAGACTATTAATTAATGACAAATATTTCATATACGTTCGTAATAATTAAAACTATATAATGAGGTTAGATAGTAAATTTATTCACCATATTCACATTATATTATGGTATAATAGATGCAAACACTTTCAATATTATTGTTCTTATCCATCACAAAATTTAAGGTTACTTCGTCACTAAGAAACTAAGTTAAAAGACTATTAATTAATGACATATATTTCATATACTTTCGTAATAATTAAAACTATATAATGAGGTTAGATAAGAAATTTATTTACCATATTCACATTGTATTATGGTATAATAGATGTAAACAATTTCAATTTTATTCTTCTTATCCATCACCAAAGTTTAGGTTACTTCATCACTAAGAAACTAAGTTAAAAAACTATTAACTTATGACATATATTTTGTATACGTTCATAATAATTGAAATTATATATTGAAGTTAAATGGTAAATTTATTCACAATATGCACATTGTATTATGGTATAATACATGTAAACAATTTCAATATTATTCTTCTTATCCATCACCAAAGTTTACCTTACTTCATCACTAAGAAACTAAGTTAAAATACTATTAATTAATGATATATATTTCATATACGTTTGTAATAATTAAAACTATATAATGAGGCTAGATAGTAAATTTATTCACCATATTCACATTGTATTATGGTATAATAGGTGTAAACAATATCGATATTATTCTTCTTATCCATCACCAAATTTTAGGTTACTTCATCAATAAGAAACTAAGTTAAAAGACTATAAGTTAATGACATATTTTTTATATACATTCGTAATAACTATAACTATATAATGAGGTTAGATAGTAAATTAATTCACCATATGCACGTTGTATTATGGTATAATACATGTAAACAATTTCAATATTATTCTTCTTATCCATCACCAAAGTTTAGGTTACTTCATCACTAAGAAACTAAGTTAAAAAACTATTAACTTATGACATATATTTCGTATACGTTCATAATAATTGAAATTATATATTGAGGTTAAATAGTAAATTTATTCACCATATTCACATTGTATTATGGTATAATACATTTAAACAATGTCAATATTATTATTCTTATCCATTACTAAAGTTTAGGTTACTTCATCACTAAGAAACTAAGTTAAAAGACTATAGTTAATGACATATATTTCATATACGTTCGTAATAATTATTACTATATAATGAGGTTCAATAGAAAATTTATTCACCATATTCTAATTATATTATGGTATAATAGATGTAAAAAATTTCAATATTATTCTTCTTATCCATCACTAAATTTTAGGTTACTTCATCATAAAGAAACCAAGTTAAAAGACTATTAATTAATGACATTTATTTCATATACGTTCATAATAATTAAAACTATATAATGAGGCTAGATAGTATATTTATTCACCATATTCACATTGTATTATGGTATAATAGATGTAAACAATTTCAATATTATTATTCTTATCCATCACCAAATTTTAGGTTACTTGATCACTAGGAAACTAAGTTAAAAGACTATAGTTAATGACATATATTTTATATACGTTCATAATAATTAAAACTATATAATGAGGTTAGATAGAAAATTTATTCACCATATTC
Source organism: Vicia faba (assembly GCA_948472305.1). Lineage (NCBI taxonomy): Eukaryota > Viridiplantae > Streptophyta > Magnoliopsida > Fabales > Fabaceae > Vicia > Vicia faba. The sequence goes on along the minus strand of CATIWC010002054.1, from coordinate 98,284 downwards.
ATATTATATTATGGTATAATAGATGTAAACAATTTCAATATTATTCTTCTTATCCATCACCAAATTTTAGGTTACTTCATCACAAAGAAACTAAGTTAAAAGACTATTAATTAATGACATATATTTCATATACGTTCGTAATAATTAAAACTATATAATGAGGCTAGATAGTATAATTATTCACCATATTCACATTGTACTATGGTATAATAGATGTAAACAATTTCAATATTATTCTTCTTGTCCATCACCAAATTTTAGGTTACTTCATCACTAAGAAACTAAGTTAAAAGACTATTAATTAATGACATATACTTTATATACGTTCATAATAATTAAAACTATATAAAGAGGTTAGATAGTAAATTTATTCACCATGTTCACATTGTATTATGGTATAATACATATAAACAATTTCGATATTATTCTTCTTATCCATCACCAAATTTTAGGTTACTTCATCACTAAGAAACTAAGTTAAAAGACTATTAGTTAATGACATATATATTATATACGTTCGTAATAACTAAAACTACATAATGAGGTTAGATAGTAAATTTATTCACCATATTCACATTTTATTATGGTATAATACATGTAAACAATTGCAATATTATTCTTCTTATCCATCACCAATGTTTAGGTTACTTCATCTCTAAGAAACTAAGTTAAAAACTATTAACTTATGACATATATTTCGTATACGTTCATAATAATTGAAATTATATATTGAGGTTAAATAGTAAATTTATTCACCATATTCACATTGTATTATGGTATAATACATGTAAATAATTTCAATATTATTCTTCTTATCCATAACCAAATTTTAGGTTAATTCATCACTAAGAAACTAAGTTAAAAGACTATTAATTAATGACATATGTTTCGTATATGTTCGTAGTAATTAAAACTATATAATGAGGTTAGATAGTAAATATATTCACCATATTCACATTGTATTATGGTATAATACATGTAAACAATTTCAAAATTATTATTCTTATCCATCACCAAATTTTAGGTTACTTCATCACTAAGAAAGTAAGTTAAAAGACTATTAATTAATGACATATCTTTCATATACATTCATAATAATTAAAACTATGTAATGAGGCTAGATAGTATATTTATTCACCATATTCACATTGTATTATGGTATAATAGATGTAAACAATTTCAATATTATTCTTCTTATCCATCACCAAATTTTAGGTTACTTCATCACTAAGAAACTAAGCTAAAAGACTATTAATTAATGATATATATTTCATATACGTTCATAATAATTGAAATTATATATTGAGGTTAAATAGTAAATTTATTCACCATATTCACATTGTATTATGGTATAATACATGTAAACAATTTCAATATTATTCTTCTTATCCATCACCAAATTTTAGGTTAATTCATCACTAAGAAACTAAGTTAAAAGACTATTAACTAATGACTAATATTTCATATTCGTTCATAATAATTAAAACTATATAATGAGGTTAGATAGTAAACTTATTCACCATATTCACATTGTATTATGGTATAATAGATATAAACAATTTCAATATTATTATTCTTATCCATTACCAAATTTTAGGTTACTTCATCACTAAGAAACTAAGTTAAAAGACTATAGTTAATGACATATATTTCATATACGTTCGTAATAATTAAAACTATATAATGAGGTTAGATAGCAAATTTATTCACCATATTCACATTATATTATGGTATAATAGATGTAAACAATTTCAATATTATTCTTCTTATCCATCACAAATTTTTAGGTTACTTCATCACTAAGAAAGTAAGTTAAAAGACTATTAATTAATGACATATATTTCATATACGTTCGTAATAATTAAAACTATATAATGAGGCTAGATAGTATATTTATTCACCATATTCCAATTATATTATGGTATAATAGATGTAAACAATTTCAATATTCTTCTTCTTATCTATCACCAAATTTTAGGTTACTTCATCACTAAGAAACTAAGTTAAAAGACTATTAATTAATGATATATATTTCATATGCGTTCGTAATAATTATAACTATATAATGAGGTTAGATAGTAAATTTATTTACCATATTCACATTGTATTATGGTATAATACATGTAAACAATTTCAATATTATTCTACTTATCTATCACCAAATTTTAGGTTACTTCATCACTAAGAAACTAAGTTAAAAGACTATTAATTTATGACTTATATTTCATATTCATTCATAATAATTAAAACTATATAATGAGGTTAGATAGTAAATTTATTCACCACATTCACATTGTATTATGGTATAATAGATGTAAACAATTTCGATATTCTTCTTCTTATCCATCACCAAATTTTAGGTTACTTCATCACTAAGAAACTAAGTTAAAAGACTATTAGTTAATAACATATATTTCATATATGTTCGTAATAATTAAAACTATATAATGAGGTTAGATAGTAAATTTATTCACCATATTCACATTTTATTATGGTATAATAGATGTAAACAATATCGGCATAATTCTTCTTATCCATCACCAAATTTTAGGTTACTTCATCACTAAGAAACTTAGTTAAAAGTCTATTAGTTAATGACATACATTTTATATAAATTCGTAATAACTAAAACTACATAATGAGGTTAGATAGTAAGTTAAAAGACTATTAATTAATGATATATATTTCATATACGTTTGTAATAACTAAAACTATATAATGAGGCTAGATAGTATATTTATTCACCATATTCACATTGTATAATGATATAATAGATATAAATAATTTCAATATTATTATTCTTATCCATTACTAAAGTTTAGGTTACTTCATCACTAAGAAACTAAGTTAAAAGACTATAGTTAATGACATATATTTCATATACGTTCGTAATAATTATTACTATATAATGAGGTTAGATAGCAAATTTATTCACCATATTCTAATTATATTATGGTATAATAGATGTAAACAATTTCAATATTATTCTTCTTATCCATCACATAAATTTTAGGTTACTTCATCACTAAGAAAGTAAGTTAAAAGACTATTAATTAATGGCATATATTTCATATACGTTCGTAATAATTAAAACTATATAATGAGGCTAGATAGTATATTTATTCACCATATTCACATTGTATTATGGTATAATAGATGTAAACAATTTCAATATTATTCTTCTTATCCATCACCAAATTTTAGGTTACTTCATCACTAAGAAACTAAGTTAAAAGACTATTAATTAATGATATATATTTCATATACGTTCATAATAATTGAAATTATATATTGAGTTTAAATAGTAAGTTTATTCACCATTGTTGTACCCCAAAATTTGCCCTCTCAATTCTCAAGGTTTTTCTTACAAGGATTCTCAAGGTTCAAGCTTGCACAAGTGCATTGGGATTTTCCAGTACCTAAATTAAAAGGAAACTGTCAAAAATGGAGAAAACAGATAAAAATAACATTTTGACAAAATTTGGTGGAAAACATGTCTCCTTCGATTCAGCATACTTTGATTGACTCTTGGCCTCTTTCAATTGCTTAAAATGGCTACTAGCGTGCCTCTTTCGAATCTGGACTTTTTGCCTCATGTATGCCTCTTTCGAACCTGGACTTTTTGCCTCATGTATGCCTCTTTCGAGCCTGGACATTTGCCTCCTGTATGCCTCTTTCGAATGCAACTTGGGTACATCCTTCGTTTGGATTGGAAACATCCTTCGATTCACCCTCTTCGATTCACCAAGCATACTGCCTACAAACCTGTTTCGATTGGGACAAGTACCTGCCTGCAAGCCTGTTTCGATTGGGACAAATAGCTGCCAGCAAGCATGCTTCGATTTGGACAAGTTTTCTGCCTACAAACATGCTTCGATTGGGAAACATTGCTTCCTTCGAACACGGACTTTCGATTGGAAAATATGCTTCCTTCGAGCATGAGCTTTCAACTGGGCATTAGCTTCCTTCGAGTTAGCTTGTTTTGACCACAAGCTTCGACTGAGGCAAACGCTTCCTTCGAACAGGTGTGTTTGGATCTCACTCTTGCCTTTGACTCAAGACCAAATCTCGTTTTCCAGGCTGTGTTGCGTCCAGATCTTCACGTAATCAGAAGTTTGCACAAAAGTTTTAAACTTTACCTTCTGGATACTACTATTCTGGGTTAAAGGCTACATACTTTTTCTGCAAACAGAGAGACTTTATCACAAAAGCAGCTTTCCATCTGATTTCAGTCTGAGCACAAGCAACGTCAGAGGCATCTGTCATCTTCTGCACCCCACTGCTGCTGCTGCCAACAGGCCCCTCAGTTGTACTGTCACGTTACCCCTTATTTTATTATTCTTTGCAAGCTGGCTATGGACGGACATGTTCATTATTTCTCTATAAATAGAGGAATTTGTTACAAAGCTAAGGAGGACTTTGGAGCCAGAGGAACGAATCTGCAGAAAATTGTTCTCAAACACAACAAAAAAATCTCAAGTTCATCAACACTTGAGATATAAAAAATATCCAGAATCCAAACACTTGTCCCCTAAGAATCTGAAACGTCCATACACCTTGTTACCCTTTCGAATCCAGTAGGAAGAACCTCACACTTAATCTTCTCTGTTGAATCCAGTACCAAGGACGTGACCCCTGGTTTCCCCCTCCGAATCCAGAAGCATTCAAGGGCCACCACTCAAGGCCCCACATCCATTCAATGCCTCCATCAAGGTAAGTCACTCTTACCCTTGAGCTTTTCATTTCAAGACATAACATATAAATAAACTCCCTTTCATTCCAAGCATGTACATATTGCTGTTCCTTTCGTTTCCACCCTGTTAACATGTTTCGTTTTGCTTGTTGTTCGCCTGAATTAGCTTTAGTTATTAAACTGTTTACTAGCATGGCCTTAGGCCATGTTGCTATTTAATGTTTTAAACGAAGTAAACAGGAAACAGGAATATGAAACGAAGCCTCAGGCTTCCTCACTGACTCCAGGCCCAATCGAAGAAGGCAACAAGGCAGAAAGGCCCAACCAGAGGCACACTTGCACTAAGTCCTGGCTCAGTCGAAAGGTACTCCCATGCTGATGCCAGCTTCCAATCGAAGTGCATAACCTGACTGGTGCCAAAGCCCAATCGAAAGACGTGACTTCACTGTCGCTGACCCCAATCGAAGGAGGCCAACAGAATGCAAATTGAAGGCTGCTCCTGCTCAAATCGAAGGAGGCCAGCAGAATCCCAATCGAAGGATGCTGCTGCCTGGGTCGAAAGAGCTCTTTTTATTTCTTTTTATCTTATTTTTGCCTTTACATTTTCTTGCCTTTCAATATGGTTGTAATAGCGTAGGATTTTATCTTTCTGCACTTTATTTGCTTTGTACAAATGCTAGTAATTAGGTGTGTATGATAAGATAAAACCAACAAATAGACCACCAAAAAAATCAAAGACAAATGCATGCAACGAAACACACTTTGCACACATGCACCCTTAAGGTAACCTCGCTTGTTGCCTCGGAAAATGCAATTATGTCCCTTGAGTATGAGACACTCTAGCAAACGTCCCTTCGATAAACAAAGATCGTAGTCCCTCGATGACCCTCGATGTTGCCTTCGATAAAACGATCTCGTCCCTTACAAAATTGCTAGAGCGTCTCACAAGTTGCCTTCAATGATTGTATACGATGACCCGCGCCTGTCCCATAAACATCCTAACGCAAGGTTGTTCATCAAACACAATGGTGAAACAACACTGTTAAAAGGTTCAAAACACAAGAAAATCTTTGAGTAAAATAGGGTAGACCAACTCTTAGTTACTTGATCAAAAATCTTGCAAAACATCCTTGCCATTTTTCAAACACACATCACAACACAACTTCAAAAACAATTTCGAAACAACTTTCAAAACATTGAATTATCTTTTCAAAAAGACACACACCTTTGTATATACTCAAACAAGAGTCATTACAAAGGTTGCCTAGACAAGGCATCTTTTTCAAAACATTTTTCAAAACCACACATACAAAGCACCATTTCAAACAATTGAAAAGCAAAGGCAAGTGATCTAAAACAAGTAACTAAGAGCCCATGGATAACCATGGATGAAAAGGGTGCTACCACCTTCCCTTTTCATAATCTAACCCCCGAACCCACGAAAACATCTCAAAAGTCTTTCCTGTGCTTTTTGACCTTTCCTTAGGATAAAATAAAAAGTCGGTGGCGACTCTTGCTAAACCGAACAAGTGCAAAAACAAACGCAAAACCCAAGTCAGTTCTCCCACCGTATCACAGAACTGGCGACTCTGCTGGGGATTTCTTTTAAAGTGGGGTTACCTTAGGGTTTTAGATCACCTTTACATGCTTACTTTGATTGCTTTGATTGCTTTACTTTTTGGGTTCTTTGTTTGGGTTTATTGTAAATCCTACACCCGGATTTGGGGGCACCTTTTTAGGTAAATAGCAATAAACTCTGAGAGAACTGTGCGGGGTATATCGACATGGTTGAAGCAGTAGCTATGTTAGTGTGACATATTTGTGGGTACCGGTAGCCCTTGAGTAGTCAAGGAGAATACGGGGCCGCTGAGTGATGTCATGAAACACTAACGAACTCTTAGAACCTTACTTGACCATCTTGGCCTTTTTAGGGGTAGTGAGATGACCGACTTTGGTACAGTCCGAAGTTGGTAGATACTCGATACTACACTCATTGAGGATTGTTTTCTTGGGATATTTTGGTCGCCAGTTAAGTGGCTAAACCAAAACAATGAACATAGAAAATAATCCAGTGATATTGAACTCCTTAGAACCCGGTTTCTATTTTAGGACAGGTTGAGCCAACTAACTTCAAGAGGGTACTTACCTACAAACCCCCATGCAAGCCTAAACCTAAGGACTTGTTTGCTTTGTGTGAATATGATTGCCTGTATATATACTTGCTTACTTTTGCATACATGTACATAATATCATAACATCATACCATAGCATTTACAATAACCATTTCAAGGATCTCGAGGGTCTTTTGATGCAGGGTCGCGTTGAACCAGACGTATACCAAAGGGTAAGAGGTTTCATTTTCCTCTAAACAAATGACGTCAAAGATCAAGTGTAACAACTTGAATCAGGGGCTATGACCCACTTGACATGGTGAGCTGGATTCTCGTGGAAAGACATCCACCGATACAAAGTTCTCCAAACAAAGATGTTGATCAAAGTTCAACCTCTAACATTTTCTTGTGTTTACCTCGCGAGATCCTTGGAAACATGCATCCACATATCATGCATCGCATCATGACAGGTTTCTCCCATACAGGTCTCCTTATCTTCCTACTATTTATTTCAGTAAGATGGATATGGAACAAACGGTGAAAGATCTCCAAGCTCAAAACGCTCAGTTCCAACAAATGCTTCTGGCTATGGCTAAGGGGCAAGAGGATCTGAAAGCTCTCCTTCTCAAAGACAAGAAGAAGAAGTCCAAGAAGGCAGCGGGCATCCTGAACTTGAGAGGAAGACCTGGAGGACCAGTCAGGAGAACCCTAGATCTTTCAACTCCATCCAACATAGGGTATAGTCTTGAAGAAGACCATAATTTGGAGATTGATGAAGTTGAATCTGACTACTCCGAGGAACAATATCCTCCCGCTGATGACAAATACAAACAGTTGGAGGATCGCCTCAGTGCTATGGAAATTCAACAAGTACCTGGCTTGGATTTAGGAGACATGGGTTTAGTTTCTGGATTAGTCATCCCTCCAAAGTTCAAAGCCCCTACCTTTGCCCTATACGATGGAGTCTCTTGCCCTAAGATGCACCTAAAGTCTTATGTCTGCAAGGTTCAACCATACACAACTGATCCAAAGCTTTGGATCCATTTCTTCCAAGAAAGCCTAGTAGGGACTCAACTCGAATGGTTCTATCAATTGGAGAGTTCTCGCGTCCACACCTAGTAGGATTTAGCTGTTGCTTTCTACAAGCAGTATCAGTACAATGCGGATCTTGCACCAACTCGTGTGCAATTGCAGAACATGACCATGGGTTCCAACGAGAGCTTCAAAGGATACGCCCAAAAGTGGAGAGATCTGGCTGGTAGGGTGCAACCCCCTTTAACTGACAGGGAGTTGATTGACATATTCATGGGAACATTGACAGGGCCTTTCTTCAAACACTTGATCGAAAGCTATTCAGCCGGGTTCACCGAGCTAATACTGACCGGCAAAAGGGTCGAAGCTGGCATCAAAAGTGGGAAGATTCAAGAAGCTACACCTTCTGATGCTCAGAAAAAGCCCTACAATGGGAAGAAAGAGTCCAATGCTGTGAATGGTCAAAAGAGTCGTCATCTTGATCTCTAATCCTATGCCTGCTCAACAAGGACAGGGGCATCAGTGTAAGGAGGTCACGCCTAAAAAGACAATTCACTAAGATCAACATGTCACTGGGTCAAGCGCTACAACGCATGTTGGAGGCAGAGCTGATTACATTAAAGGCTCCTCTCTGGAACCCAAATACTTCCGCTCCTACCTATCATCCCAATGAAAGGTGTGCATACCACTCTGATAGTCTGGGACATGACACAAACAATTGTTGGGCTCTGAAGAACAAGGTCCAAGACATGATTGATGCCAAGGAGATCGAGTTTGACCCTCCGGAGACTCCAAACGTGATCACTGCTCCTATGCCAAATCATTGAAGGCTTTTGTTTCTTTTGAATTTTCAAGTTGTAATCTCTTTTGTTATTCAAACAATTATCTATTAATGTCAAACTTTGTTTCATTAATGCACTGCATATGTTTGTCTTGAATTATTTCATTCGTTTTCATTTCATTTAAACTATGCTTTCTACTCTTGCTAAAAGTTACAAGCCTTTAGAGGGAGGATGACGAAATAATACCGTAATCTCATACAGTATGCTTTTGAACAGACCTTGCTGACGATGTACAGGCGTTTCTTTCAAATCCTAAACACTGGAGTTATAAGGAAGATAATCCCTAGTCAACCCCTTCGAGCCAAATAAGTAGGAGTTTTTTTTTTGTTTTAAACACAAATTGAAACATTTGATTTAAACCTGGGGCAGGGTAGTCTCTCAGCTAATCAAAAAAAGATGCGCATTGAAGTCGCAAACTCTTAGTTTGTAATACAACGAACGACATAAAAAAAAACATTCCTTTGGAACCAAAAGACAGTGATGGTTCCTTATCTCATAGGTAGTCATTATCTCTAAAAAAAAAAGGCCCACTGAGCCAAAACCTATGAAAGAGGCTTAAGAAAGCCGGGGCGTCCCGTTGACTGTGATCTCGAAAACAGGAACAGTCAGGCAAAAGTTAGGGATAACAAATCAAAAGAAAGAGGACATTATAAAGCCTCAATAACATGAAAAATGTTGCAAAAATAATGACTGCCTTCCATAAAATTCAACTGGTGTGAACCATCACCAAAATGTCGTTCCAAACTCGAATAGGGTGCGACGCACAAATTAACTGAGTTTAGGATTGAAGGACATCACGAAGAACGGGTGGGAACAAATATACTTTGAGCCTTTATCCGTTGTTTCTTAAACCGTGAACCAAGCCACGTTACAACCATTCAAAAGTCCTAATTGAAGCATGGGTTAGTTCGAAAGCATACTATTACAAAAGGTACCCTGACTCCTGTAAGGCTTTGCCCTAAAATCTTGTGTTGAATTTGTCTTATAAAAAGTTTTCCACTAAAAAGTGCATTTTTCAAAACTTCGAGACAAGCATAAACTTTGCATTATTTGAATATCGTTGTTTGCACATGGTTTACTTGTTTAAACAGCAAAGAAATTCATACAGTGAATGTTCGAAGGAACGAAAACTCTCTCAGTGAATGAAATCACTTCAAGTGAGATGACACTTCCGTTGCAAAAATCTCCTATCAACAAAAGGGGATTTCATATGGTATTGTCCAATAAACATGGGGCAGTCCAGTCAAGGTTTCAACAGATCTTTCAAAGTTCAGTTAACTTGGGGCAGTCCAGTCAAGATTTCAACAGATCTTTCAAAGTTCAGTTCACCTGGGGCAGTCCAGTCAAGATTTCAACAAATCTTTCAAAGTTCAGTTAACCTGGGGCAGTCCAGTCAAGATTTCAACAAATCTTTCAAAGTTCAGTGAACCTGGGGCAGTCCAGTCAAGATTTCAGGAAATCTCCCAATTGCATGATAACCTGGGGCAAGTCTCCCTCACCATCACTTGGGGCATTTAAACGTCAATCTCATCAAAGGGTTACATACAGTCCAAGTGTCCTGACAATATCACAAACATCTGATACTAGGGGCAATGATGAAACCTCTCCGAAATCTTTCTGAAAAGAAATTCAAGCGTCCAACGAAGATGTCACCTCTCTAGCAGACTGACGACAGGGTTTATTTCCCCAACAACACCAGGATTCCCCATCTTGAGTTTGCCTCTCCGACTACTACAAATCAAAGGACCAAAACTCCTCTTCCCCGGTAGACTACTCTACAATCCCCAGCAAGTTACTGTGAAACCTGGACCCGACCAGATATCAGTTCAACTTCGACTCCCCAGTAGAGCAACGAACGACTAAGACTCCTAAACTCTTTTCCCAAGCAGAAATAAACATACTCCCCACAGAGTTTTCAATATCCCCCAACGGAGTTCTCCTCAAACAACAAAGCAGGGATCCCCGGTGGAAACATTTTGAGCAAAGTCCAAGACAAAATTACACTTCAACAACATTCATAACATATGCATTCAAAATACATATAACACAAATCTCATTTTATTTTGAGAACATCATTACACAATGCATACATCATGACATTGCATACAACTAACTCCTTACCTTTTCAGGAAAGATCAACCAACAGGCAAAGATCATCATCTTCTGAGATTCCTTCTAGAGACAGTTCAGATGCGATCCAGATATGGCTGACATTCTGATACTTATTCCATATTTCCTTCTAGAGACAGTTCAGATGCGATCTAGATATGGCTGACATTCTGATACTTATTCCAGATTTCCCCCTAGAGATAGTTCAGATGCGATCCAGATATGGCTGACATTTTGATACTTATTCCAGATTTCCTTCTAGAGACAGTTCAGATGTGATCTAGATATGGCTGACATTCAGATATTTATTCCAGATTTCCCCCTAGAGACAGTTCAGATGCGATCCAGATATGGCTGACATTCTGATACTTATTCCAGATTTCCTTCTAGAGACAGTTCAGATGCGATCCAGATATGGCTGACATTCTGATACTTATTCCAGATTTCCTTCTAGAGACAGTTCAGATGCGATCCAGATATGGCTGACATTCTGATACTTATTCCAGACTTCCTTCTAGAGACAGTTCAGATGCGATCCAGATATGGCTGACATTCTGATACTTATTCCAGACTTCCTTCTAGAGACAGTTCAGATGCGATCCAGATATGGATGACATTCTGATACTTATTCCAGATTTCCTCCTAGAGACAGTTCAGATGTGATCCAGATATGGCTGACATTCTGATACTTATTCCAGGTTCCTTCTAGATACAGTCCAGATACGATCCAGATTCAGATGTTATTTTGTCACTCATTCAAAATACAGTCCAGATACGATCCAGATTCGGATGTCATTCTGTCACTCATTCAAAATACAGTCCAGATACGATCCAGATTCGGATGTCATTCTGTCACTCATTCAAAATATAGTCCAGATACGATCCAGATTCGGATGTCATTCTGTCACTCATTCAAAATACAGTCCAGATACGATCCAAATTCGGATGTCATTCTGTCACTCATTCAAAATACAGTCCAGATACGATCCAGATTCGGATGTCATTCTATCACTCATTCAAATACAGTCCAGATACGATCCAGATTCGGATGTCATTCTGTCACTCATTCAAAATACAGTCCAGATACGATCCTAATTCGGATGTCATTCTGTCACTCATTCAAAATACAATCCAGATACGATCCAGATTCGGATGTCATTCTGCCACTCATTCAAATACCTTCCAGATACGCTCTATATACGGATGCCATTCTGATAATCATTCAGCTCCAGCTTACAGATACAGTCCATCAATCACTTCTGGATGGCATCTTTAAGCCCATCTCCAACAACTATCCATCACCTCTCCAAATGGCATCTTTAAGCCCATTCCCTCTACCATCGCATCATCGACTGCAAATTTCTGGGCACTATAGTGTTCAATCATCTTCCACCTTCAAGTCACAAATGGCAGATTCGCCAATCTAACTCTTCAGGTGTAAGAAGATTGAACAGGGGCAACTGTTGTACCCCAAAATTTTCCCTCTCAATTCTCAAGGTTTTTCTTACAAGGATTCTCAAGGTTCAAGCTTACACAAGTTCATTGGGATTTTCCAGTACCAAAATTAAAAGGAAACTGTCAAAAATGGAGAAAACAGATAAAAATAACATTTTGACAAAATTTGGTGGAAAACATGTCTCCTTCGATTCAGCATACTTCGATTGACTCTTGGCCTCTTTCGATTGCTCAAAATGGCTACTAGCGTGCCTCTTTCGAATCTGGACTTTTTGCCTCGTGTATGCCTCTTTCGAACCTGAACTTTTTGCCTCATGTATGCCTCTTTCCAACCTGGACATTTGGCCTCTTGTATGCCTCTTTCGAATGCAACTTGGGTACATCCTTCGTTTGGATTCGAAACATCCTTCGATTCACCCTCTTCGATTCACCAAGCGTACTGCCTACAAACCTATTTCGATTGGGACAAGTAGCTGCCTGCAAGCCTGTTTCGATTGGGACAAATAGCTGCCTGCAAGCCTGTTTCGATTTGGACTAGTTTGCTTCCTACAAACATGCTTCGATTGGGAAACATTGCTTCCTTTGAACACAGACTTTAGATTGGAAAATATGCTTCCTTCGAGCATGAGCTTTCGACTGGGCATTAGCTTCCTTCGAGTTAGCTTGTTTCGACCACAAGCTTCGACTGAGGCAAACGATTCCTTCGAACAGGTGTGTTTCGATCTCACTCTTGCCTTTGACTCAAGACCAAATCTCGTTTGCCAGGCTGTGTTGCATCCAGATCTTCACGTAATCAGAAGTTTGCACAAAAGTTTTAAACTTTACCTTCTGGATACTACTATTCTGGGTTAAAGGCTACATACTTTTTCTGCAAACAGAGAGACTTTATCACAAAAGCAGCTTTCCATCGGATTTCAGTCTGAGCACAAGCAACGTCAGAGGCATCTGTCATCTTCTAGACCCCACTGCTGCTGCTGCCAACAGGCCCCTCAGTTGTACTGTCACGTTACCCCTTATTTTATTATTCTTTACAAGCTGGCTATGGACGAACATGTTCATTATTTCTCTATAAATAGAGGAATTTTTTACAAAGATAAGGAGGACTTTGGAGCCAGAGGAACGAATCTGCAGAAAATTATTCTCAAACACAACAAAAAAATCTCAAGTTCATCAACACTTGAGAAATCAAAAATATCCAGAATCCAAACACTTGTCCCCTTAGAATCTGAAATGTCCATACACCTTGTTACCCTTTCGAATCCAGTAGGAAGAACCTCACACTTGTTCTTCTCTGTTGAATCCAGTACCAAGGACGTGACCCCTGGTTTCCCCCTCCGAATCCAGAAGCATTCAAGGGCCACAACTCAAGGCCCCACATCCATTCAACACCTCCATCAAGGTAAGTCACTCTTACCCTTGAGCTTTTCATTTTATGACATAACATATAAATAAACTCCCTTTCATTCCAAGCATGTACATATTGCTGTTCCTTTCGTTTCCACCCTGTTAACATGTTTCGTTTTGCTTGTTGTTCGCCTGAATTAACTTTAGTTATTAAACTGTTTACTAGCATGGCCTTAGGCCATGTTGCTATTTAATGTCTCAAACGAAGTAAACAGGAAACAAGAATATGAAACGAAGCCTCAGGCTTCCTCACTGACTCCAGGCCCAATCGAAGAAGGCAACAAGGCAGAAAGGCCCAACCAGAGGCACACTTGCACTAAGTCCAGGATCAGTCGAAAGGTACTCCCATGCTGATGCCAGCTTCCAATCGAAGTGCATAACCTGACTGGTGCCAAAGCCCAATCGAAAGACGTGACTTCACTGTTGCTGACCCCAATCGAAGGAGGCCAACAGAATGCAAATTGAAGGCTGCTCCTGCCCAAATCGAAGGAGGCCAGCAGAATCCCAATCGAAGGATGCTGCTGCCTGGGTCGAAAGAGCTCTTTTTATTTCTTTTTATCTTATTTTTGCCTTTACATTTTCTTGCCTTTCAATATGGTTGTAATAGCGTAGGATTTTATCTTTCTGCACTTTATTTGCTTTGTACAAATGCTAGTAATTAGGTGTGTATGATAAGATAAAACCAACAAATAGACCACAAAAAAAATCAAAGACAAATGCATGCAACGAAACACACTTTGCACACATGCACCCTTAAGGTAACCTCGCTTGTTGCCTCGAAAATGCAATCATGTCCCTCGAGTATGAGACACTCTAGCAAACGTCCCTTCGATAAACAAAGATCGTAGTCCCTCGATGACCCTCGATGTTGCCTTCGATAAAACGATCTCGTCCCTTACAAAATTGCTAGAGTGTCTCACAAGTTGCCTTCAATGATTGTATACGATGACCCGCGCCTGTCCCATAAACATCCTAACGCAAGGTTGTTCATCAATCACAATGGTGAAACAACACTGTTAAAAGGGTCAAAACACAAGAAAATCTTTGAGTAAAATAGGGTAGACCAACTCTTAGTTACTTGATCAAAAATCTTGCAAAACATCCTTGCCATTTTTCAAATACACGTCACAACACAACTTCAAAAACAATTTCGAAACAACTTTCAAAACATTGAATTATCTTTTCAAAAAGAAACACACCATTGTATATACTCAAACAAGAGTCATTACAAAGGTTGCCTAGACAAGGCATCTTTTTCAAAACATTTTTCAAAACCACACACACAAAGCACCATTTCAAACAATTGAAAAGCAAAGGCAAGTGATCTAAAACAAGTAACTAAGAGCCCATGGATAACCATGGATGAAAAGGGTGCTAGAACCTTCCCATTTCAAAATCTACCCCCTGAACCCACAAAACATCTCAAAGGTCTTTCCTGTGCTTTTTGACCTTTCCTTAGGATAAAATAAAAAGTCGATGGCGACTCTTGCTAAACCGAACAAGTGCGAAAACAAACGCAAAACCCAAGTTAGTTCTCCCACCATATCACAACCATATTCACATTGTATTATGGTATAATACATGTACACAATTTCAATATTCTTCTTCTTATCAATCACCAAATTTTAGGTTAATTAATCACTAAGAAACTAAGTTAAAAGACTATTAATTAATGACTTATATTTCATATTCGTTCATAATAATTAAAACTATATAATGAGGTTAGATAGCAAATTTATTCACCATATTCACATTATATTATGGTATAATAGATGTAAACAATTTCAATATTATTCTTCTTATCCATCACCAATTTTTAGGTTACTTCATCACTAAGAAAGTAAGTTAAAAGACTATTAATTAATGACATATATTTCATATACGTTCGTAATAATTAAAACTACATAATGAGGCTAGATAGTATATTTATTCTCCATATTTACATTATATTATGGTATAATAGATGTCAAAAATTTCAATATTATTCTTCTTATCCATCACCAAATTTTAGGTTACTTCATCACTAAGAAACTAAGTTAAAAGACTATTAATTAATGACATATATTTCATATACGCTCGTAATAATTAAAACTATATAATGAGGCTAGATAGTATATTTATTCACCATATTCACATTGTATTATGGTATAATAGATGTAAACAATTTCAATATTATTCTTCTTATCCTTCACCAAATTTTAGGTTAATTCATCACTAAGAAACTAAGTTAAAATACTATTAATTAATGACATATATTTCATATGCGTTTGTAATAATTAAAACTATATAATGAGGTTAGATAGTAAATTTATTCACCACATTCACATTGTATTATGGTATAATAGATGTAAACAATTTCGATATTATTCTTCTTATCCATCACCAAATTTTAGGTTACTTCATCACTAAGAAACTAAGTTAAAAGACTATTAGTTAATAACATATATTTCATATATGTTCATAATAATTAAAACTATATAATGAGGTTAGATAGTAAATTTATTCACCATATTCACATTGTATTATGGTATAATAGATGTAAACAATATCGACATAATTCTTCTTATCCATCACCAAATTTTAGGTTACTTCATCACTAAGAAACTTAGTTAAAAGTCTATTTGTTAATGACATACATTTTATATAAATTCGTAATAACTAAAACTACATAATGAGGTTAGATAGTAAGTTAAAAGACTATTAATTAATGATATATATTTCATATACGTTTGTAATAACTAAAACTATATAATGAGGCTAGATAGTATATTTATTCACCATATTCACATTGTATAATGGTATAATAGATGTAAATAATTTCAATATTACTATTCTTATCCATTACTAAAGTTTAGGTTACTTCATCACTAAGAAACTAAGTTAAAAGACTATAGTTAATGACATATATTTCATATACGTTCGTAATAATTATTACTATATAATGAGGTTATATAGCAAATTTATTCACCATATTCTAATTATATTATGGTATAATAGATGTAAACAATTTCAATAATATTCTTCTTATCCATCACATAAATTTTAGGTTACTTCATCACTAAGAAAGTAAGTTAAAAGACTATTAATTAATGACATATATTTCATATAAGTTCGTAATAATTAAAACTATATAATGAGGCTAGATAGTATATTTATTCACCATATTCACATTGTATTATGGTATAATAGATGTAAACAATTTCAATATTATTCTTCTTATCCATCACCAAATTTTAGGTTACATCATCACTAAGAAACTAAGTTAAAAGACTATTAATTAATGATATATATTTCATATATGTTCATAATAATTGAAATTATATATTGAGGTTAAATAGTAAATTTATTCACCATGTTCACATTGTATTATGGTATAATATATGTACACAATTTCAATATTCTTCTTCTTATCAATCACCAAATTTTAGGTTAATTAATCACTAAGAAACTAAGTTAAAAGACTATTAATTAATGACTTATTTTTCATATTCGTTCATAATAATTA
This sequence comes from Vicia faba, assembly GCA_948472305.1. Classification (NCBI taxonomy): domain Eukaryota; kingdom Viridiplantae; phylum Streptophyta; class Magnoliopsida; order Fabales; family Fabaceae; genus Vicia; species Vicia faba. The sequence continues at coordinate 81,133 of CATIWC010002054.1, read as the reverse complement.
AAACTATATAATGAGGATAGATAGTAAACTTATTCACCATATTCACATTGTATTATGGTATAATAGATGTAAACAATTTCAATATTATTATTCTTATCCATTACCAAATTAGGTTACTTCATCACAAAGAAACTAATTTAAAAGACTATAGTTAATGACATATATTTCATATACGTTCGTAATAATTAAAACTATATAATGAGGTTAGATAGTAAATTTATTCACCATATTCACATTCTATTATGGTATAATATATGTAAACAATATCGATATTATTCTTCTTATCCATTACCCAATTTTAGGTTACATCATCACTAGGAAACTAATTTAAAAGACTATAGTTAATGACATATATTTCATATACGTTCGTAATAATTAAAACTATATAATGTGGTTAGATAGTAAATTTATTCACCATATTCACATTATTTTATGGTATAAGTTATGTAAACAATTTCAATATTATTCTTCTTATCCATCACCAAATTTTAGGTTACTTCATCACTAAGAAACTAAGTTAAAAGACTATTAATTAATGACATATATTTCATATACGTTCGTAATAATTAAAAGTATATAAGTAGGCTAGATAGTATATTTATTCACCATATTCACATTATATTATTGTATAATAGATGTAAACAATTTCAATATTATTCTTCTTATCTATCACCAAATTTTAGGTTACTTCATCACTAAGAAACTTAGTTAAAAGACTATTAATTAATGATATATATTTCATATACGTTCGTAATAATTAAAACTATATAATGAGGTTAGATAGTAAATTTATTCACCATATTCACATTGTATTATGGTATAATACATGTAAACAATTTCAATATTATTCTTCTTATCCATCACCAAATTTTAGGTTACTTCATCACTAAGAAACAAAGTTAAAAGACTATTAATTTATGACTTATATTTCATATTTGTTCATAATAATTAAAACTATATAATGATGTTAGATAGTAAATTTATTCACCACATTCACATTGTATTATGGTATAATAGATGTAAACAATTTCGATATTATTCTTCTTATCCATCACCAAATTTTAGGTTACTTCATCACTAAGAAACTAAGTTAAAAGACTATTAGTTAATAACATATATTTCATATACGTTCGTAATAATGAAAACTATATAATGAGGTTAGATAGTAAATTTATTCACCATATTCACATTGTATTATGGTATAATATATGTAAACAATATTGATATAATTCTTCTTATCCATCACCAAATTTTAGGTTACTTCATCACTAAGAAACTTAGTTAAAAGTCTATTAGTTAATGACATACATTTTATATACATTCGTAATAACTAAAACTACATAATGAGGTTCGATAGTAAATTTATTCACCAAATTCACATTGTATTATGGTATAACAAATGTAAACAATTTCAATATTGTTCTTATTATCCATCACCAAATTTTAGGTTACTTCATCACTAAGAAATTAAGTTAAAAGACAATTAGCTAATGACATATATTTCATATACGTTCGTAATAATTAAAACTATATAATGAGGCTAGATAGTAAATTTATTCACCATATTCACATTGTATTATGGTATAATAGATGTAAACAATATCGATATTATTCTTCTTATCCATCACCAAATTTTAGGTTACTTCATCAATAAGAAACTAAGTTAAAAGACTATTAGTTAATGACATATATTTTATATACGTTCGTAATAATTAAAACTATTAATGAGGTTAGATAGTAAAATTATTCACCATATTCACATTGTATTATGGTATAATAGAGGTAAACAATTTCAATATTATTCTTCTTATCCATCACAAAATTTTAGGTTACTTCATCGCTAAGAAACTGAGTTAAAAGACTATTAGTTAATGACATATATTTCATATAAGTTTGTAATAATTAAAACTATATAATGAGGCTAGAAATTATATTTATTCATCATATTCACATTTTATTATGGTATAATAGATGTAAACAATTTCAATACTATTCTTCTTATCCATCACAAAATTTTAGGTTACTTCATCACTAAGAAACTGAGTTAAAAGACTATTAGTTAATGACATATATTTCATATAAATTTGTAATAATTAAAAATATATATTGAGGTTAGATAGTAAATTTATTCATCGTATTCACATTGTATTATGGTATAATAGATGTAAACAATTTCGATATTATTCTTCTTATCCATCACCAAATTTTAGGTTACTTCGTCACTAAGAAACTAAGTTAAAAGACTAGTAATTAATGACATATATTTCATATACGTTCGTAATAACTAAAACTATATAATGAGGCTAGAAAGTATATTTATTCACCATATTCACATTGTTTTATGGTATAATTGATGTAAAAAATTTCAATATTATTCTTCTTATCCATTACCAAATTTTAGGTTACTTCATCACTAAGAAACTAAGTTAAAAAAACTATTAATTAATGATATATATTTCATATACGTTCGTAATAATTAAAATTATATAATGAGGCTAGATAGTATATTTATTCACCATATTCACATTGTATTATGGTATAATAGATGTAAACAATTTCAATATTATTATTCTTATCCATTACCCAATTTTAGGTTACTTCATCACTAGGAAACTAAGTTAGAAGACTATTAATTAATGATATATATTTCATATACGTTCGTAATAATCAAAACTTTATAATGAGGCTAGATAGTATATTTATTCACCATATTCACATTGTTTTATGGTATAATATATGTAAACAATTTTAATATTATTATTCTTATCCATTACCCAATTTTAGGTTACTTCATCACTAGGAAACTAATTTAAAAGACTATAGTTAATGACATATATTTCATATACGTTCGTAATAATTAAAACTATATAATGAGGCTAGATAGTATATTTATTCACCATATTCACATTGTATTATTGTATAATAGATGTAAACAATTTCAATATTATTCTTCTTATCCATCACCAAATTTTAGGTTACTTCATCACTAAGAAACTAAGTTAAAAGATTATTAATTAATGACATATATTTCTTATACGTTCGTAATAATGAAATCTATATAATGAGGTTAGATAGTAAATTTATTCACCATATTCACATTTTATTATGGTATAATAGATGTAAACAATTTCAATATTATTCTTCTTATCCATCACCAATTTTTAAGTTACTTCATCACTAAGAAAGTAAGTTAAAAGACTATTAATTAATGACATATATTTTATATACGTTCGTAATAATTAAAACTATATAATGAGGCTAGATAGTATATTTATTCTCCATATTCACATTATATTATGGTATAATAGATGTTAAAAATTCAATATTATTCTTCTTATCCATCACCAAATTTTAGGCTACTTCATCACTAAGAAACTAAGTTAAAAGACTATTAATTAATGACATATATTTCATATACAATCGTAATAATTAAAACTATATAATGAGGCTAGATAGTATATTTATTCACCATATTCACATTGTATTATGGTATAATAGATGTAAGCAATTTCAATATTATTCTTCTTATCCATCACCAAATTTTAGGTTACTTCATCAATAAGAAACTAAGTTAAAAGACTATTAGTTAATCACATATATTTTATATACATTCGTAATAATTAAAACTATTAATGAGGTTAGATAGTAAATTTATTCACCATATTCACATTGTATTATGGTATAATAGATGTATATACTAATTTCATTCGTATCTTGATAAGTTTGTGGTGGTGTTCATTGATGATATTCTAATTTATTCGAAGAGCGATGAAGAGCATGCAGAACATCTCAGAGTTGTGTTGGAATTGTTGAAAGAGAAGAAGCTTTATGTGAAGTTGTCCAAGTATGAATTCTGGTTAAGTGAAGTAAGTTTTCTTGGCCATGTAATTTCCAAGAATGGAATTGCTGTGGATCCTACGAAGGTAGAAGCAGTATCTCAGTGGGAAGCACCGAAGAATGCTTCTGAGATCTGTAGTTTTCTGGGTCTTGCAGGTTATTACAGGAAGTTTATAGAAGGATTTTCCAAATTAGCGTTACCGTTGACTAAGTTGACCAAGAAGGGTCAGATGTTTTTTTGGGATGTTGAATGTGAGAAAGGATTTCAAGAGCTGAAGAGGAGGTTGACAAGTGCTCCGATCTTGATTTTTCCAAATCCGACTAAGTCTTTTGTTGTGTATTGTGACGCATCATTAATGGGATTAGGTGGTGTGTTGATGCAAGATAAGCAAGTGGTGGCTTATGCTTCGAGACAATTGAAAGTACATGAAAGGAATTATCCGACTCATGATTTGGAGTTGGCAGCTGTTGTGTTTGTTTTGAAGTTGTGGAGGCATTATTTATATGGTTCTCGGTTTGAGGTGTTCAGTGATCACAAAAGTCTGAGGTATCTCTTTGATCAAAAAGAGTTGAATATGAGGCAGAGGAGATGGTTAGAATTTCTAAAGGATTATGATTTCGGTTTGAATTACCATCCTGGTAAGGCAAACGTTGTTGCGGATGCCTTGAGTAGGAAGTCCTTGCATATGTCGATGTTAATGGTCCGTGAGTTAGATTTGGTTGAGCAGTTCAGAGATTTAAGTTTGGTATGTGAAACTACTCTGAATAGTGTGAAATTGGGTATGTTGAAACTGACTAGTGGTATTTTGGAAGAAATTCGGAATGGACAGAAGTCCGATGTTGGGTTAGTTGATAAATTGACATTAATCAACCAAGGTCAAGGAGGCGAGTTCCGGATTGATGAGAATGGTGTTATGAGATTTGGTAATAGGGTGTGTGTTCAGGATGTTGTAGAGATTAGGAAGAGTATTTTGGAAGAAGGACATCATAGTGGATTGAGTATTCATCCTGGTGCTACTAAAATGTACCATGATTTGAAGAAGTTGTTTTGGTGGTCGGGAATGAAAAAGGAAATTGCTGAGTTTGTGTATGCTTGTTTGGTTTGTCAGAAGTCAAAGATTGAGCATCAGAAACCGTCAGGATTGATGGAACTGTTGTTTGTTCCGGAATGGAAATAGGATGGAATCTCTATGGATTTTGTGTCTGGTTTTCCAAGGACATCGAAGAATTGTGATTCTATCTGGGTTATTGTTGATCGGTTGACGAAATCTGCTCACTTTATTCCGATAAGAATGGATTATCCGATGGAAAGGTTGGCAGAATTGTATGTTGAGAAGATTGTGAGTTTGCACAATATTCCTTCTAGTATTGTGTCGGATCGAGATCCGAGGTTTACATCTAAATTCTGGACGGGATTGCAAGAAGCTTTGGGTACTAAGTTGCGTTTGAGTTCCGCTTATCATCCACAGTCAGATGGTCAGACGGAGAGAACGATTCAGTCGTTGGAAGATTTGTTAAGAGTTTGTGTGTTGGAGAAAGATGGAGCTTGGGATAGTTATCTACCATTGATTGAGTTTACCTACAACAATAGTTTTCATTCGAGCATTGGTATGGCTCCGTTTGAGGCATTGTATGGTAGGAGGTGTCGGACACCATTGTGTTGGTATGAATCTGGAGAGAGTGCTGTGATTGGATCGGAAATTGTCCAACAGACTTAGGAAAAGATTAAGATGATTCAGGAGAAGATGAGGACTTCTCAGAGTCGTCAGAAAAGTTATCACGATAAGAGGAGGAAAGATATTGAGTTTAGAGAAGGAGAACATGTTTTTATGCGAGTTACTCCGATGACTTATATTGGTCGAGCTTTGAAGTCAAAGAAGTTGACTCCAAGTTTTATTGGTCCGTTTCAGATTACCAAGAGAGTTGGGAAAGTTGCTTATCAGATTGCTTTGCCGCCGTCACTTGCAAATTTGCATGATGTTTTTCATGTATCTCAGCTAAGGAAGTACATTGCTGATCCGTCTCATGAGATTCGGGTAGACGATATACATGTACGAGAGAATTTGACTGTGGAAGCGGTACCTGCGAGAATTGAGGATTGGAAGTTGAAACAGTTGCGAGGCAAGGAGATCGCGTTGGTAAGAGTGGCTTAGGGAGGACCAGCAGATGGAAATGTCACTTGGGAGCTGGAGAGTCAGATGAAGGACTCGTATCCCGAACTGTTCGTCTAAGGTATGTTTTCGAGGACGAAAACTCTTTTAGTTGGGGAGAGTTGTGACACCCCAAATAATCCGATTATTAAATAATTAGAATTTTTAATTATTAATTTAATTATTGGTATTTTTGGATTATTAGAATTAATTTAATTAATTAAAGGAAAGAAGTATTGGTGGTGTGAAGAGTGATTAGAGGCTGTGAGGGGTAAAATACTCTACTCTTACTAATTACTAATTTAATTATTTTACTAGAATAATAAAAGGAGTATTAAAAGGAAAAAGAAGAGAAAGAAAGTTATTTTGGAATATTCATCATACGTGCATTTGAGAAGAGGAAAAAGAAGGAGAAAACCGAAAGCGTCAGAATTCAAAGAACCCACAAGGTAAGGGGTGATTTCGATTAGTTAATTCGTATTATCGGTTTAGATATTCAATAGTATGGATCATAGTATGTTAGGGAATCCCGGTGTGGAATTCTTGGGTTCCGTAGAATTGTCCCTATTGCGTCGAATTGTAGGTTGAAAACCATTAGGGTGTCAGATGATAAAAAGGAATGATGAAATAATATTGTTTGATGTTATAATGGTGCAAAATGGATGTGTTTTGGTGTTTCTCATGTTGCAATTCGTATGGGTATGTTTGGAATTGGTTTAGGATGAATAAATGTTGTCAAAAGTGCAGAATTTGACTCTGCAGGTCGTGGGAACCGGTTCCCAGTAGGGAGGAACCGGGTTCCACTGTGTGAATTTATAAAAACTGGCAAAAATGCACGTGGGAACTGGTTCCTGTATAGGTAGGAACCGGGTTCCCATACATTTTTCCAGAAGCGTGATTTTTGAAATTCGCAGGAACCGATTCCTGCATATGTAGGAACCGGGTTCTGCTGTAACTTTTTGAAAAATATTAAACTTTGAAAATTCATAACTTTCAAATCGTAAGTCCGATTTGAGTGCCGTTTTGGACGTTATTTCTTAAATTTAATGCTCTATTTTATAAAATGAAAATATTTCCTAAAACCTGAAATTCTTTTGAAAATGAGTCAAATCCCGAAATAAGTGATTATTGGCTAACGCACATGGGTGTGTATGTAGCAGTGAACCTGTGATGGATGGATGTATTAGTATTGTGTGAATGAAAGGCATGTTTATGTTGCTAATGATGGTGTGCATGATCGTTGAGATATCATGTTTTTGGTTTTGGTTCAGTTATGATAAATTGATGTATTTCATAGACTGATTTGATGTTGCATGCTAGTGATGTGCGTGCATATGCATTGTTTTGGTGAAGTTAATTCCCATTTGTGGAATTTGACTTGTATTTCCGTTAACCGATACCCGGGTGATGATGGGTGGTTAGGCTGGATTTGTGTCCGGGTGTTTATAGACGAATCGATGGTTGCTGTATCCGGTTGATGATGGATCAGTGTTGGGTGACTTGGTCACGTGTTGGTACCACATGCATTGTGTCTGCATTTGTGTTTGCATGGAATTGTAACATGTTAGGATGTCTTCCAGTGTTACAATTCTTTGGTTGATTATTGATTTCTGCATAATGACTTGTATGATTGGAACTGCGTGTTGAATATGAATTTATGCTAAAATGGGTGAAATAATATGCTTGTGATATAATGTTGATTGAGAAGCTTATAATGCATGTTAATTATAAGAAATCTCACCCTTACTTTAACAATTTCAGATTAAAGTTAGCAGCTCAGGAGTTGGTGAGGATGGCTCTAGAGCTATGTTACTTTAAGTCCGCGTGTCAGTGTCGTGCTCTGATAGGTTGTAACACTGGGGAACGTTTAGTTGAGTAATTAGTTATTATTCAATTGTTTCTTTGAATTTCATTTGGAATAATTATGTTTTGGTTTATTCCGTTTTGGTTATGGTATTTTTCCGCTGTGTAAGACATGGTCCTAAGTTGATTGAATTATTTGAATAATGACCCTCAGGGTAGCATGACTACTGTTTTATTGGAAGTTTTATTTATTTCATAATTGTGACATCCCTTGTTCCGTGTTAACTCTGATGGAATATGTCTTTAATCATTGATATAATTAATATTATTCGGGGTATTTTAGAAGGGGTGTTACACTAGTAATAGTTAAAACTATATAATGAGGTTAGATAGTAAATTTATTCACCATATTCACATTGTTTTATAGTATAATACATGTAAACAATTTCAATATTATTCTTCTTATCCATCACCAAATTTTAGGTTACTTCATCACTAAGAAACTAAGTTAAAAGACTATTAATTTATGACTTATATTTCATATATGTTCATAATAATTAAAACTATATAATGAGGTTAGATAGTAAATTTATTCACCATATTCACATTGTATTATGGTATAACAGATGTACACAATTTTGATATTATTCTTCTTGTCCATCACCAAATTTTAGGTTACTTCATCACTAAGAAACTAAGTTAAAAGACTATTAGTTAATGACATATATTTTATATACATTCGTAATAATTAAAACTATATAATGAGGTTAGATAGTAAATTTATTTACCATATTCACATTGTATTATGGTATAATACATGTAAAAAATTTCAATATTATTCTTCTTATCCATCACAAAATTTTAGGTTACTTCATCACTAAGAAGATAAGTTAAAAGACTATTAATTTATGACTTATATTTCATATACGTTCATAACAATTAAAACTATATAATGTGGTTAGATAGTAAATTTATTCACCATATTCACATTGTATTATGGTATAATAGATGTAAACAATTTCAATATTATTATTCTTTTCCATCACCAAATTTTAGGTTACTCCATCACTAAGAAACTAAGTTAAAAGACTACTAATTAATGACATATATTCCATATACGTTCGTAATAATTAAAACTATATAATGAGGCTAGATAGTATATTTATTCACCATATTCACAATGTATGATGGTATAACAGATGTAAACAATTTTAATATGATTCTTCTTATCCATCACCAAATTTTAGCATCACTAAGAAACTAAATTAAAAGACTATTAATCAATGACATATATTTCTTATACGCTCGTAATAGTTAAAACTATATAATGAGGTTAGATAGTAAATTTATTCACCATATTCACATTGTTTTATAGTATAATACATGTAAACAATTTCAATATTATTCTTCTTATCCATCACCAAATTTTTGGTTACTTCACCACTAAGAAACTAAGTTAAAAGACTATTAATTTATGATTTATATTTCATATACGTTCATAATAATTAAAACTATATAATGAGGTTAGATAGTAAATTTATTCACCATATTCACATTGTATTATGGTATAATAGCTGTAAACAATTTCGATATTATTCTTCTTATCCATCACCAAATTTTAGGTTACCTCATCACTATGAAACTAAGTTAGAAGACTATTAATTTATGACTTATATTTCATATACTTTCATAACAGTTTAAACTATATAATGAGGTTAGATAATAAATTTATTCACCATATTCACATTTTATGATGGTATAACAGATGTAAACAATTTCAATATGATTCTTCTTATCCATCACCAAATTTTAGGTTACTCCATCACTAAGAAACTAAATTAAAAGACTATTAATCAATGACATATATTTCATATACGTTCGTAATAATTAAAACTATATAATGAGGTTAGATAGTAAATTTATTTACATATTCACATTATATTATGGTATAATAGATGTAAATAATTTCAGTATTATTCTTCTTATCCATCACCAAATTTTAGGTTACTTTATCACTAAGAAACTAAGTTAAAAGACTATTAATTAATGACATATATTCCATATACGTTCGTAATAATTAAAACTATATAATGAGGCTAGATAGTATATTTATTCACCATATTCACAATGTATGATGGTATAACAGATGTAAACAATTTCAATATGATTCTTCTTATCCATCACCAAATTTTAGCATCACTAAGAAACTAAATTAAAAGACTATTAATCAATGACTTATATTTCTTATACGCTCGTTGTGACACCCCAAATAATCCGATTATTAAATAATTAGAATTTTTAATTATTAATTTAATTGGAAATTTAATTATTGGTATTTTTGGATTATTGGAATTAGTTTAATTAATTAAAGGAAAGAAGTATTGGTGGTGTGAAGAGTGATTAGAGGGTGTGAGGGGTAAAATACTCTACTCTTACTAATTACTAATTTAATTATTTTATTAGAATAATAAAAGGAGTATTAAAAGTAAAAAGAAGAGAAAGAGAGTTATTTTGGAATATTCATCATACATGCATTTGAGAAGAGGAAAAAGAAGGAGAAAATCGAAAGCGTCAGAATTCGAAGAACCCACAAGGTAAGGGGTGATTTCGATTAGTTAATTCGTATTATCGGTTTAGATATTCAATAGTATGGATCATAGTATGTTAGGGAATCCCGGTTTGGAATTCTAGGGTTCCGTAGAATTGTCCCTATTGCGTCGAATTGTAGGTTGAAAACAATTAGGGTGTCAGATGATAAAAAGGAATGATGAAATAATGTTGTTTGATGTTATAATGGTTCAAAATGGATGTGTTTTGGTGTTTCTCATGTTGTAATTCGTATGGGTATGTTTGGAATTGGTTTAGGATGAATAAATGCTGTCAAAAGTGCAGAATTTGACTCTGCAGGTCGTGGGAACCGGTTCCCAGTGGGGAGGAACCGGGTTCTACTGTGTGAATTTATAAAAACTGGCAAAAATGCACGTGGGAACTGGTTCCTGTATAGGTAGGAACTGGGTTCCCATACATTTTTCCAGAAGCGTGATTTTTGAACTTCGCAGGAACCGTTCCTGCATATGTAGGAACCGGGTTCTGCTGTAACTTTTTGAAAAATATTAAACTTTGAAAATTCATAACTTTCAAACCGTAAGTCCGTTTTGAGTGCCGTTTTGGACGTTATTTCTTAAATTTAATGCTCTATTTTATAAAATGAAAAGATTTCCTAAAACCTGAAATTATTTTGAAAATGAGTCAAATCCTGGAATAAGTGATTATTGGCTAACACACATGGGTGTGTATGTCGCAGTAAACCTGCGATGGATGGATGTATTAGTATTGTGTGAATGAAAGGCATGTTTATGTTGCTAATGATGGTGTGCATGATCGTTGAGATATCATGTTTTTGGTTTTGGTTCAGTTATGATAAATTGATGTATTTCATAGACTGATTTGATGTTGCATGCTAGTGATGTGCGTGCATATGCATTGTTTTGGTGAAGTTAATTCCCATTTTGTGGAATTTGACTTGTATTGCCATTAACCGATACCTGGGTGATGATGGGTGGTTAGGCTGGATTCGTGTCCGGGTGTTTATGGACGAATCGATGGTTGCTGTATCCGGTTGATGATGGATCAGTGTTGGGTGACTTGGTCACGTGTTGGTACCACATGCATTGTGTCTGCATTTGTGTTTGCATGGAATTGTAACATGCTAGGATGTCTTCCAGTGTTATAATTCTTTGGTTGATTATTGATTTGTGCATAATGACTTGTATGATTGGAACTGCGTGTTGAATCTGAATTTATGTTAAAATGGGTGAAATAATATGCTTGTGATATAATGTTGATTGAGAAGCTTATAATGCATGTTAATTATGAGAAGTCTCACCCTTACTTTAAAATTTTAAATTAAAGTTAGCAGCTCAGGAGTTGGTGAGGATGGCTCTAGATCTATATTACTTTAAGTCCGCGTGTCAGTGTCGTGCTCTGATAGGTTGTAACACTGAGGAACGTTTAGTTGAGTAATTAGTTATTATTCAATTGTTTCTTTGAATTTCATTGGGAATAATTATGTTTTGGTTTATTCCGTTTTGGTTATGGTATTTTTCCGCTGTGTAAGACATGGTCCTAAGTTGATTGAATTATTTGAATAATGACCCTCAGTGTAGCATGAATACTATTTTATTGGAAGTTTTATTTATTTCATAATTGTGACATCCCTTGTTCCGTGTTAACTCTGATGGAATATGTCTTTAATCATTGATATAATTAATATTATTCGGGGTATTTTAGAAGGGGTGTTACACTCGTAATAGTTAAAACTATATAATGAGGTTAGATAGTAAATTTATTCACCATATTCACATTGTTTTATAGTATAATAAATGTAAACAATTTCAATATTATTCTTCTTATCCATCACCAAATTTTAGGTTACTTCATCACTAAGAAACTAAGTTAAAAGACTATTAATCAATGACATATATTTCATATACGCTCGTAATAGTTAAAACTATATAATGATGTTAGATAGCAAATTTGTTCACCATATTTACATTGTATTATGGTATAATACATGTAAACAATTTCAATATTATTTTTCTTGTCCATCACCAAATTTTAGGTTGCTTCATCACTAAGAAACTAAGTTGAAAGACACCAAATTAACTATATATATTTCATATACGTTCGTAATAATTAAAACTATATAATGAGGCTAGATAGTATATTTATTCACCATATTCACATTGTATTATTGTATAATACATGTAAACAATTTCAATAATATTCATCTTATCCATCACCAAATTTTAGGTTACTTCATCACTAATAAACTAAGGTAAAAGATTATTAATTTATGACATATATTTCATATACGTTCATAATAATTAAAACTATATAATTAGGTTAGATAGTAAATTTATTCACCATATTCACATTGTATTATGGTATAATAGATGTAAACAATTTCGATATTCTTCTTCTTTTACATCACCAAATTTTAGGTTACTCCATCACTAAGAAACTAAGTTAAAAGACTATAGTTAATGTCATATATTTCATATACGTTCGTAATAATTAAAACTACATAATGAGGCTAGATAGTATATTTATTCACCATATTCACATTGTATTACGGTATAATAGACGTAAACAATTTCAATATTATTATTCTTATCCATCACCAAATTTTAGGTTACTTCATCACTAAGAAACTAAGTTAAAAGACTATAGTTAATGTCATATATTTCATATACGTTCGTAATAATTAAAACTATATAATGAGGTTATATAGTAAATTTATTCACCATATTCACATTATATTATGGTATAATAGATGTAAACAATTTCAATATTATTCTTCTTATCCATCACCAAATTTCAGGTTACTTCACCACTAAGAAACTAAGTTAAAAGACTATTAATTAATGACATATATTTCATATACGTTCGTAATAATTAAAACTATATAATGAGGCTAGATAGTGTATTTATTCACCATATTCACATTGTATTATGGTATAATAGATGAAAACAATTTCAATATTATTCTTCTTATTCATCACCACATTTTATGTTACTTCATCACTAAGAAACAAAGTTAAAAGACTATTAATTAATGACATATATTTCATATACGTTCGTAATAATTAAAACTATATAATTAGGTTAAATAGTAAATATATTCACCATATTCACATTGTATTATGGTATAATAGATGTAAACAATTTTTATATTATTCTTCTTGTCCATCACCAAATTTTAGGTTACTCCATCACTAAGAAACTAACTTAAAAGACTATAGTTAATGTCATATATTTCATATACGTTCGTAAAAATTAAAACTACATAATGAGGCTAGATAGTATATTTATTCACCATATTCACATTGTATTATGGTATAACAGATGTAAACAATTTCAATATGATTCTTCTTATTCATCACCAAATTTTAGCATCACTAAGAAAATAAATTAAAAGACTATTAATCAATGACATATATTTCATATACGCTGGTTATAGTTAACACTATATAATGAGGTTAGATAGTAAATTTATTCACCATATTCACATTGTATTATGGTATAATACATGTAAACAATTTCAATATTATTATTCTTATCCATCACCAAATTTTAGGTTACTTCATCACTAAGAAACTAAGTTAAAAGACTATTAATTTATGACTTATATTTCATATATGTTCCTAATAATTAAAACTATATAATGAGGTTAGATAGTATATTTATTCACCATATTCACATTGTATTATTGTATAATACATGTAAACAATTTCAATAATATTCATCTTATCCATCACAAAATTTTAGGTTACTTCATCACTAATAAACTAAGTTAAAAGATTATTAATTTATGACATATATTTCATATACGTTCATAATAATTAAAACTATATAATTAGGTTAGATAGTAAACTTATTCACCATATTCACATTGTATTATGGTATAATAGATGTAAACAATTTCGATATTATTCTTCTTTTCCATCACCAAATTTTAGGTTACTCCATCACTAAGAAACTAAGTTAAAAGACTATAGTTAATGTCATATATTTCATATACGTTCGTAATAATTAAAACTATATAATGAGGTTAGATAGTAAATTTATTCACCATATTCACATTATATTATGGTATAATAGATGTAAACAATTTCAATATTATTCTTCTTATCCATCACCAAATTTCAGGTTACTTCACCACTAATAAACTAAGTTAAAAGACTATTAATTAATGACATATATTTCATATACGTTCGTATTAATTAAAACTATATAATGAGGCTAGATAGTGTATTTATTTACCATATTCACATTGTATTATGGTAAAATAGATGAAAACAATTTCAATATTATTCTTCTTATCCATCACCACATTTTATGTTACTTCATCACTAAGAAACAAAGTTAAAAGACTATTAATTAATGACATATATTTCATATACGTTCATAATAATTAAAACTATATAATTAGGTTAGATAGTAAATATGTTCACCATATTCACATTGTGTTATGGTATAATAGATGTAAACAATTTCGATATTATTCTTCTTGTCCATCACCAAATTTTAGGTTACTCCATCACTAAGAAACTAACTTAAAAGACTATAGTTAATGTCATATATTTCATATACTTTCGTAATAATTAAAACTACATAATGAGGCTAGATAGTATATTTATTCACCATATTCACATTGTATTATGGTATAACAGATGTAAACAATTTCAATATGATTCTTCTTATTCATCACCAAATTTTAGCATCACTAAGAAAATAAATTAAAAGACTATTAATCAATGACATATATTTCATATACGCTGGTAATAGTTAAAACTATATAATGAGGTTAGATATTAAATTTATTCACCATATTCACATTGTATTATGGTATAATACATGTAAACAATTTCAATATTATTCTTCTTATCCATCACCAAATTTTAGGTTACTTCATCACTAAGAAACTAAGTTAAAAGACTATTAATTTATGACTTATATTTCATATATGTTCCTAATAATTAAAACTATATAATGAGGTTAGATAGTATATTTATTCACCATATTCACATTGTATTATTGTATAATACATGTAAACAATTTCAATAATATTCATCTTATCCATCACAAAATTTTAGGTTACTTCATCACTAATAAACTAAGTTAAAAGATTATTAATTTAAGACATATATTTCATATACGTTCATAATAATTAAAACTATATAATTAGGTTACATAGTAAACTTATTCACCATATTCACATTGTATTATGGTATAATAGATGTAAACAATTTCGATATTATTCTTCTTTTCCATCACCAAATTTTAGGTTACTCCATCACTAAGAAACTAAGTTAAAAGACTATAGTTAATGTCATATATTTCATATACGTTCGTAATAATTAAAACTTTATAATGAGGTTAGATAGTAAATTTATTCACCATATTCACATTATATTATGGTATAATAGATGTAAACAATTTCAATATTATTCTTCTTATCCATCACCAAATTTCAGGTTACTTCACCACTACGAAACTAAGTTAAAAGACTATTAATTAATGACATATATTTCATATAGGTTCGTAATAATTAAAACTATATAATGAGGCTAGATAGTGTATTTATTCACCATATTCACATTGTATTGTGGTATAATAGATGAAAACAATTTCAATATTATTCTTCTTATCCATCACCACATTTTCGGTTACTTCATCACTAAGAAACAAAGTTAAAAGACTATTAATTAATGACATATATTTCATATACGTTCGTAATAATTAAAACTATATAATTAGGTTAGATAGTAAATATATTCACCATATTCACATTGTATTATGGTATAATAGATGTAAACAATTTCGATATTATTCTTCTTGTCCATCACCAAATTTTAGGTTACTCCATCACTAAGAAACTAACTTAAAAGACTATAGTTAATGTCATATATTTCATATACGTTCGTAATAATGAAAACTACATAATGAGGCTAGATAGTATATTTATTCACCATATTCACATTGTATTATGGTATAACATATGTAAACAATTTCAATATGATTCTTCTTATTCATCACCAAATTTTAGCATCACTAAGAAAATAAATTAAAAGACTGTTAATCAATGACATATATTTCATATACGATGGTAATAGTTAAAACTATATAATGAGGTTAGATAGTAAATTTATTCACCATATTCACATTGTATTATGGTATAATACATGTAAACAATTTCAATATTATTCTTCTTATCCATCACCAAATTTTAGGTTACTTTATCACTAAGAAACTAAGTTAAAAGACTATAAATTTATGACTTATATTTCATATATGTTCCTAATAATTAAAACTATATAATGAGGTTAGATAGTATATTTATTCACCATATTCACATTGTATTATTGTATAATACATGTAAACAATTTCAATAATATTCATCTTATCCATCACAAAATTTTAGGTTACTTCATCACTAATAAACTAAGTTAAAAGATTATTAATTTATGACATATATTTCATATACGTTCATAATAATTAAAACTATATAATTAGGTTAGATAGTAAACTTATTCACCATATTCACATTGTATTATGGTATAATAGATGTAAACAATT
The DNA here is from genome assembly GCA_948472305.1 of Vicia faba. Lineage (NCBI taxonomy): Eukaryota > Viridiplantae > Streptophyta > Magnoliopsida > Fabales > Fabaceae > Vicia > Vicia faba. The sequence goes on along the minus strand of CATIWC010002054.1, from coordinate 64,202 downwards.
TCGATATTATTCTTCTTTTCCATCACCAAATTTTAGGTTACTCCATCACTAAGAAACTAAGTTAAAAGACTATAGTTAATGTCATATATTTCATATACGTTCGTAATAATTAAAACTATATAATGAGGTTAGATAGTAAATTTATTCACCATATTCACATTATATTATGGTATAATAGATGTAAACAATTTCAATATTATTCTTCTTATCCATCACCAAATTTCAGGTTACTTCACCACTAATAAACTAAGTTAAAAGACTATTAATTAATGACATATATTTCATATACGTTCGTAATAATTAAAACTATATAATGAGGCTAGATAGTGTATTTATTTACCATATTCACATTGTATTATGGTAAAATAGATGAAAACAATTTCAATATTATTCTTCTTATCCATCACCACATTTTATGTTACTTCATCACTAAGAAACAAAGTTAAAAGACTATTAATTAATGACATATATTTCATATACGTTCATAATAATTAAAACTATATAATTAGGTTAGATAGTAAATATGTTCACCATATTCACATTGTGTTATGGTATAATAGATGTAAACAATTTCGATATTATTCTTCTTGTCCATCACCAAATTTTAGGTTACTCCATCACTAAGAAACTAACTTAAAAGACTATAGTTAATGTCATATATTTCATATACTTTCGTAATAATTAAAACTACATAATGAGGCTAGATAGTATATTTATTCACCATATTCACATTGTATTATGGTATAACAGATGTAAACAATTTCAATATGATTCTTCTTATTCATCACCAAATTTTAGCATCACTAAGAAAATAAATTAAAAGACTATTAATCAATGACATATATTTCATATACGCTGGTAATAGTTAAAACTATATAATGAGGTTAGATAGTAAATTTATTCACCATATTCACATTGTATTATGGTATAATACATGTAAACAATTTCAATATTATTCTTCTTATCCATCACCAAATTTTAGGTTACTTCATCACTAAGAAACTAAGTTAAAAGACTATTAATTTATGACTTATATTTCATATATGTTCCTAATAATTAAAACTATATAATGAGGTTAGATAGTATATTTATTCACCATATTCACATTGTATTATTGTATAATACATGTAAACAATTTCAATAATATTCATCTTATCCATCACAAAATTTTAGGTTACTTCATCACTAATAAACTAAGTTAAAAGATTATTAATTTAAGACATATATTTCATATACGTTCATAATAATTAAAACTATATAATTAGGTTACATAGTAAACTTATTCACCATATTCACATTGTATTATGGTATAATAGATGTAAACAATTTCGATATTATTCTTCTTTTCCATCACCAAATTTTAGGTTACTCCATCACTAAGAAACTAAGTTAAAAGACTATAGTTAATGTCATATATTTCATATACGTTCGTAATAATTAAAACTTTATAATGAGGTTAGATAGTAAATTTATTCACCATATTCACATTATATTATGGTATAATAGATGTAAACAATTTCAATATTATTCTTCTTATCCATCACCAAATTTCAGGTTACTTCACCACTACGAAACTAAGTTAAAAGACTATTAATTAATGACATATATTTCATATAGGTTCGTAATAATTAAAACTATATAATGAGGCTAGATAGTGTATTTATTCACCATATTCACATTGTATTGTGGTATAATAGATGAAAACAATTTCAATATTATTCTTCTTATCCATCACCACATTTTCGGTTACTTCATCACTAAGAAACAAAGTTAAAAGACTATTAATTAATGACATATATTTCATATACGTTCGTAATAATTAAAACTATATAATTAGGTTAGATAGTAAATATATTCACCATATTCACATTGTATTATGGTATAATAGATGTAAACAATTTCGATATTATTCTTCTTGTCCATCACCAAATTTTAGGTTACTCCATCACTAAGAAACTAACTTAAAAGACTATAGTTAATGTCATATATTTCATATACGTTCGTAATAATGAAAACTACATAATGAGGCTAGATAGTATATTTATTCACCATATTCACATTGTATTATGGTATAACATATGTAAACAATTTCAATATGATTCTTCTTATTCATCACCAAATTTTAGCATCACTAAGAAAATAAATTAAAAGACTATTAATCAATGACATATATTTCATATACGATGGTAATAGTTAAAACTATATAATGAGGTTAGATAGTAAATTTATTCACCATATTCACATTGTATTATGGTATAATACATGTAAACAATTTCAATATTATTCTTCTTATCCATCACCAAATTTTAGGTTACTTTATCACTAAGAAACTAAGTTAAAAGACTATTAATTTATGACTTATATTTCATATATGTTCCTAATAATTAAAACTATATAATGAGGTTAGATAGTATATTTATTCACCATATTCACATTGTATTATTGTATAATACATGTAAACAATTTCAATAATATTCATCTTATCCATCACCAAATTTTAGGTTACTTCATCACTAATAAACTAAGTTAAAAGATTATTAATTTATGACATATATTTCATATACGTTCATAATAATTAAAACTATATAATTAGGTTAGATAGTAAACTTATTCACCATATTCACATTGTATTATGGTATAATAGATGTAAACAATTTCGATATTATTCTTCTTTTCCATCACCAAATTTTAGGTTACTCCATCACTAAGAAACTAAGTTAAAAGACTATAGTTAATGTCATATATTTCATATACGTTCGTAATAATTAAAACTATATAATGAGGTTATATAGTAAATTTATTCACCATATTCACATTATATTATGGTATAATAGATGTAAACAATTTCAATATTATTCTTCTTATCCATCACCAAATTTCAGGTTACTTCACCACTAAGAAACTAAGTTAAAAGACTATTAATTAATGACATATATTTCATATACGTTCGTAATAATTAAAACTATATAATGAGGCTAGATAGTGTATTTATTCACCATATTCACATTGTATTATGGTATAATAGATGAAAACAATTTCAATATTATTCTTCTTATTCATCACCACATTTTATGTTACTTCATCACTAAGAAACAAAGTTAAAAGACTATTAATTAATGACATATATTTCATATACGTTCGTAATAATTAAAACTATATAATTAGGTTAAATAGTAAATATATTCACCATATTCACATTGTATTATGGTATAATAGATGTAAACAATTTTTATATTATTCTTCTTGTCCATCACCAAATTTTAGGTTACTCCATCACTAAGAAACTAAGTTAAAAGACTATTAATTAATGACATATATTTCATATACGTTCGTAATAATTAAAACTATATAATTAGGTTAGATAGTAAATATGTTCACCATATTCACATTGTATTATGGTATAATAGATGTAAACAATTTCGATATTATTCTTCTTGTCCATCACCAAATTTTAGGTTACTCCATCACTAAGAAACTAACTTAAAAGACTATAGTTAATGTCATATATTTCATATACGTTCGTAATAATTAAAACTACATAATGAGGCTAGATAGTATATTTATTCACCATATTCACATTGTATTATGGTAAAATAGATGAAAACAATTTCAATATTATTCTTCTTATCCATCACCACATTTTATGTTACTTCATCACTAAGAAACAAAGTTAAAAGACTATTAATTAATGACATATATTTCATATACGTTCATAATAATTAAAACTATATAATTAGGTTAGATAGTAAATATGTTCACCATATTCACATTGTGTTATGGTATAATAGATGTAAACAATTTCGATATTATTCTTCTTGTCCATCACCAAATTTTAGGTTACTCCATCACTAAGAAACTAACTTAAAAGACTATAGTTAATGTCATATATTTCATATACTTTCGTAATAATTAAAACTACATAATGAGGCTAGATAGTATATTTATTCACCATATTCACATTGTATTATGGTATAACAGATGTAAACAATTTCAATATGATTCTTCTTATTCATCACCAAATTTTAGCATCACTAAGAAAATAAATTAAAAGACTATTAATCAATGACATATATTTCATATACGCTGGTAATAGTTAAAACTATATAATGAGGTTAGATAGTAAATTTATTCACCATATTCACATTGTATTATGGTATAATACATGTAAACAATTTCAATATTATTCTTCTTATCCATCACCAAATTTTAGGTTACTTCATCACTAAGAAACTAAGTTAAAAGACTATTAATTTATGACTTATATTTCATATATGTTCCTAATAATTAAAACTATATAATGAGGTTAGATAGTATATTTATTCACCATATTCACATTGTATTATTGTATAATACATGTAAACAATTTCAATAATATTCATCTTATCCATCACAAAATTTTAGGTTACTTCATCACTAATAAACTAAGTTAAAAGATTATTAATTTAAGACATATATTTCATATACGTTCATAATAATTAAAACTATATAATTAGGTTACATAGTAAACTTATTCACCATATTCACATTGTATTATGGTATAATAGATGTAAACAATTTCGATATTATTCTTCTTTTCCATCACCAAATTTTAGGTTACTCCATCACTAAGAAACTAAGTTAAAAGACTATAGTTAATGTCATATATTTCATATACGTTCGTAATAATTAAAACTTTATAATGAGGTTAGATAGTAAATTTATTCACCATATTCACATTATATTATGGTATAATAGATGTAAACAATTTCAATATTATTCTTCTTATCCATCACCAAATTTCAGGTTACTTCACCACTACGAAACTAAGTTAAAAGACTATTAATTAATGACATATATTTCATATAGGTTCGTAATAATTAAAACTATATAATGAGGCTAGATAGTGTATTTATTCACCATATTCACATTGTATTGTGGTATAATAGATGAAAACAATTTCAATATTATTCTTCTTATCCATCACCACATTTTCGGTTACTTCATCACTAAGAAACAAAGTTAAAAGACTATTAATTAATGACATATATTTCATATACGTTCGTAATAATTAAAACTATATAATTAGGTTAGATAGTAAATATATTCACCATATTCACATTGTATTATGGTATAATAGATGTAAACAATTTCGATATTATTCTTCTTGTCCATCACCAAATTTTAGGTTACTCCATCACTAAGAAACTAACTTAAAAGACTATAGTTAATGTCATATATTTCATATACGTTCGTAATAATGAAAACTACATAATGAGGCTAGATAGTATATTTATTCACCATATTCACATTGTATTATGGTATAACATATGTAAACAATTTCAATATGATTCTTCTTATTCATCACCAAATTTTAGCATCACTAAGAAAATAAATTAAAAGACTATTAATCAATGACATATATTTCATATACGATGGTAATAGTTAAAACTATATAATGAGGTTAGATAGTAAATTTATTCACCATATTCACATTGTATTATGGTATAATACATGTAAACAATTTCAATATTATTCTTCTTATCCATCACCAAATTTTAGGTTACTTTATCACTAAGAAACTAAGTTAAAAGACTATTAATTTATGACTTATATTTCATATATGTTCCTAATAATTAAAACTATATAATGAGGTTAGATAGTATATTTATTCACCATATTCACATTGTATTATTGTATAATACATGTAAACAATTTCAATAATATTCATCTTATCCATCACCAAATTTTAGGTTACTTCATCACTAATAAACTAAGTTAAAAGATTATTAATTTATGACATATATTTCATATACGTTCATAATAATTAAAACTATATAATTAGGTTAGATAGTAAACTTATTCACCATATTCACATTGTATTATGGTATAATAGATGTAAACAATTTCGATATTATTCTTCTTTTCCATCACCAAATTTTAGGTTACTCCATCACTAAGAAACTAAGTTAAAAGTCTATAGTTAATGTCATATATTTCATATACGTTCGTAATAATTAAAACTATATAATGAGGTTATATAGTAAATTTATTCACCATATTCACATTATATTATGGTATAATAGATGTAAACAATTTCAATATTATTCTTCTTATCCATCACCAAATTTCAGGTTACTTCACCACTAAGAAACTAAGTTAAAAGACTATTAATTAATGACATATATTTCATATACGTTCGTAATAATTAAAACTATATAATGAGGCTAGATAGTGTATTTATTCACCATATTCACATTGTATTATGGTATAATAGATGAAAACAATTTCAATATTATTCTTCTTATTCATCACCACATTTTATGTTACTTCATCACTAAGAAACAAAGTTAAAAGACTATTAATTAATGACATATATTTCATATACGTTCGTAATAATTAAAACTATATAATTAGGTTAAATAGTAAATATATTCACCATATTCACATTGTATTATGGTATAATAGATGTAAACAATTTTTATATTATTCTTCTTGTCCATCACCAAATTTTAGGTTACTCCATCACTAAGAAACTAAGTTAAAAGACTATTAATTAATGACATATATTTCATATACGTTCGTAATAATTAAAACTATATAATTAGGTTAGATAGTAAATATGTTCACCATATTCACATTGTATTATGGTATAATAGATGTAAACAATTTCGATATTATTCTTCTTGTCCATCACCAAATTTTAGGTTACTCCATCACTAAGAAACTAACTTAAAAGACTATAGTTAATGTCATATATTTCATATACGTTCGTAATAATTAAAACTACATAATGAGGCTAGATAGTATATTTATTCACCATATTCACATTGTATTATGGTATAACAGATGTAAACAATTTCAATATGATTCTTCTTATTCATCACCAAATTTTAGCATCACTAAGAAAATAAATTAAAAGACTATTAATCAATGACATATATTTCATATACGCTGGTAATAGTTAAAACTATATAATGAGGTTAGATAGTAAATTTATTCACCATGTTCACATTGTATTATGGTATAATACATGTAAACAATTTCAATATTATTCTTCTTATCCATCACCAAATTTTAGGTTACTTCATCACTAAGAAACTAAGTTAAAAGACTATTAATTTATGACTTATATTTCATATATGTTCCTAATAATTAAAACTATATAATGAGGTTAGATAGTATATTTATTCACCATATTCACATTGTATTATTGTATAATACATGTAAACAATTTCAATAATATTCATCTTATCCATCACAAAATTTTAGGTTACTTCATCACTAATAAACTAAGTTAAAAGATTATTAATTTATGACATATATTTCATATACGTTCATAATAATTAAAACTATATAATTAGGTTAGATAGTAAACTTATTCACCATATTCACATTGTATTATGGTATAATAGATGTAAACAATTTCGATATTATTCTTCTTTTCCATCACCAAATTTTAGGTTACTCCATCACTAAGAAACTAAGTTAAAAGACTATAGTTAATGTCATATATTTCATATACGTTCGTAATAATTAAAACTATATAATGAGGTTAGATAGTAAACTTATTCACCATATTCACATTATATTATGGTATAATAGATGTAAACAATTTCAATATTCTTCTTCTTATCCATCACCAAATTTCAAGTTACTTCACCACTAAGAAACTAAGTTAAAAGACTATTAATTAATGACATATATTTCATATACGTTGGTAATAATTAAAACTATATAATGAGGTTAGATAGTAAATTTATTCACCATATTCACATTGTATTATGGTATAATACATGTAAACAATTTCAGTATTATTCTTCTTATCCATCACCAAATTTTAGGTTACTTTATCACTAAGAAACTAAGTTAAAAGACTATTAATTTATGACTTATATTTCATATATGTTCCTAATAATTAAAACTATATAATGAGGTTAGATAGTATATTTATTCACCATATTCACATTGTATTATTGTATAATACATGTAAACAATTTCAATAATATTCATCTTATCCATCACCAAATTTTAGGTTACTTCATCACTAATAAACTAAGTTAAAAGATTATTAATTTATGACATATATTTCATATACGTTCATAATAATTAAAACTATATAATTAGGTTAGATAGTAAACTTATTCACCATATTCACATTGTATTATGGTATAATAGATGTAAACAATTTCGATATTATTCTTCTTTTCCATCACCAAATTTTAGGTTACTCCATCACTAAGAAACTAAGTTAAAAGACTATAGTTAATGTCATATATTTCATATACGTTCATAATAATTAAAACTATATAATGAGGTTAGATAGTAAATTTATTCACCATATTCACATTATATTATGGTATAATAGATGTAAACAATTTCAATATTATTCTTCTTATCCATCACCATATTTCAGGTTACTTCACCACTAAGAAACTAAGTTAAAAGACTATTAATTAATGACATATATTTAATATACGTTGGTAATAATTAAAACTATATAATGAGGCTAGATAGTGTATTTATTCACCATATTCACATTGTATTATGGTATAATAGATGAAAACAATTTCAATATTATTCTTCTTATCCATCACCACATTTTTGGTTACTTCATCACTAAGAAACAAAGTTAAAAGACTATTAATTAATGACATATATTTCATATACGTTCGTAATAATTAAAACTATATAATTAGGTTAGATAGTAAATATATTCACCATATTCACATTGTATTATGGTATAATAGATGTAAACAATTTCGATATTATTTTTCTTGTCCATCACCAAATTTTAGGTTACTCCATCACTAAGAAACTAACTTAAAAGACTATAGTTAATGTCATATATTTCATATACGTTCGTAATAATTAAAACTACATAATGAGGCTAGATAGTATATTTATTCACCATATTCACATTGTATTATGGTATAACAGATGTAAACAATTTCAATATGATTCTTCTTATTCATCACCAAATTTTAGCATCACTAAGAAACTAAATTAAAAGACTATTAATCAATGACATATATTTCATATACGCTCGTAATAGTTAAAACTATATAATGAGGTTAGATAGTAAATTTATTCACCATATTCACATTGTATTATGGTATAATACATGTAAACAATTTCAATATTATTCTTCTTATCCATCACCAAATTTTAGGTTACTTCATCACTAAGAAACTAAGTTAAAAGACTATTAATTTATGACTTATATTTCATATATGTTCCTAATAATTAAAACTATATAATGAGGTTAGATAGTATATTTATTCACCATATTCACATTGTATTATTGTATAATACATGTAACAATTTCAATAATATTCATCTTATCCATCACCAAATTTTAGGTTACTTCATCACTAATAAACTAAGTTAAAAGATTATTAATTTATGTCATATATTTCATATACGTTCATAATAATTAAAACTATATAATAAGGTTATATAGTAAATTTATTCACCATATTCAAATTGTATTATGGTATAATAGATGTAAACAATATCGATATTCTTCTTCTTATCCATCAACAAATTTTAGGTTACTTCATCACTAAGAAACTAAGTTAAAAGACTATTAATTAATGACATATATTTCATATACGTTCGTAATAATTAAAACTATATAATGAGTCTAGATAGTATATTTATTCACCATATTCACATTGTATTATGGTATAATAGATGTAAACAATTTCAATATTATTCTTCTTATCCATCACCAAATTTTAGCATCACTAAGAAACTAAGTTAAAAGACTTTTAATCAATGACATATATTTCATATACGCTCGTAATAGTTAAAACTATATAGTGGTTAGATAGTAAATTTGTTCACCATATTCACATTGTATTATGGGATAATACATGTAAACAATTTCAATATTATTCTTCTTATTCATCACCAAATTTTAGGTTACTTCATCACTAAGAAACTAAGTTGAAAGACACCAAATTAACTAAATATATTTCATATACGTTCGTAATAATTAAAACTATATAATGAGGCTAGATAGTATATTTATTCACCATATTCACATTGTATTATGGTATAATACATGTAAACAATTTCAATATTATTCTTCTTATCCATCACCAAATTTTAGGTTACTTCATCACTAAGAAATTAAGTTAAAAGACTATTAATTTTTGACTTATATTTCATATATGTTCATAATAATTAAAACTATATAATGAGGTTAGATAGTATATTTATACACCATATTCACATTGTATTATGTTATAATAGATGTAAACAATTTCAATATTATACTTCTTATCCATCACCAAATTTTAGGTTACTTCATCACTAAGAAACTAAGTTAAAAGATTATTAATTTATGACATATATTTCATATACGTTCATAATAATTAAAACTATATAATTAGGTTAGATAGTAATTTTATTCACCAAATTCACATTGTATTATGGTATAATAGATGTAAACAATATCGATATTCTTCTTCTTATCCATCACCAAATTTTAGGTTACTTCATCACTAAGAAACAAAGTTAAAAGATTATTAATTTATGACATATATTTCATATACGTTCGTAATAATTAAAACTATATAATGAGGCTAGATAGTATATTTATTCACCATATTCACATTGTATTATGGTATAACAGATGTAAACAATTTCAATATGATTCTTCTTATCCATCACCAAATTTTAGGTTACTTCATCACTAAGAAACTAAGTTAAAAGACTATTAGTTAATGACATATATTTTATATACATTCGTAATAATTAAAACTATATAATGAGGTTAGATAGTAAATTTATTCACCATATTCACATTGTATTATGGTATAATACATGTAAACAATTTCAATATTATTCTTCTTATCCATCACCAAATTTTAGGTTACTTCATCACTAAGAAACTAAGTTAAAAGACTATTAATTAATGATATATATTTCATATACGTTCGTAATAATTAAAACTATATAATGAGGCTAGATAGTATATTTATTCACCATATTCACATTGTATTATGGTATAAGAGATGTAAACAAATTTCAATATGATTCTTCTTATCCATCACCAAATTTTAGCATCACTAAGAAACTAAATTAAAAGACTATTAATCAATGACATATATTTCATAGACGCTCGTAATAGTTAAAACTATATAATGAGGTTAGATAGTAAATTTATTCACCATATTCACATTGTATTATGGTATAATACATGTAAACAATTTCAATATTCTTCTTCTTATCCATCACCAAATTTTAGGTTACTTCATCACTATGAAACTAAGTTAAAAGACTATTAATTAATGACATATATTTCATATACGTTCGTAATAATTAAAACTATATAATGAGGCTAGATAGTATATTTATTCACCATATTCACATTGTATTATGGTATAATAGATGTAAACAATTTCAATATTATTCTTCTTATCCATCACCAAATTTTAGGTTACTTCATCACTAAGAAACTAACACTACTAAAAAAAAGACATTTGAGAAAAAGTTTTTACATCGGGTATCAAAATATGTGATGTAAAAAATATAATTAACAAACTTTTTATATCAGGTATTTATTTGCACTGATATAAAAAATAAAGAAAAAAATTTTTTTGCCACCTATTACATCGGGCAATCTCATCCACCGATGTAAAAGATTTCCAGAAAAAAAACACGGTGGCATTTTTGTAAATAAGAAACAAGGTGACAAAAACGTAAAAAAAAATATAAGCAAGATATTACATCAGTTTAACGAAAAACCGATGTAAAAAATGCTCGCTTGAATTAATATATAAAATATATTAAAAAATCATATAAAACGCGTGTATCGGTTGGACTTTCCACCGATGTAAAAGCCAACCGCTTGTATCGGTTGGACGTTCCACCGATGTAAAAAATTATAAAAACAAAATCCAAAATTGAAAAAACCCACATTCTCGAACACTGTACATTTTCTCCTGAAACCCTCAACGACTTCATTCGCCGCGACGCCCACCGTTGCCATTTTCTCGTCTCTCCTCCAACCCTCAACGATTTTGTGAACAAGTTTCCACCTTCAAGGACACTGAATTGGAATGAGAGTTTCTCAGTTTGTGATAATTGGACTGGTGTAACCTGCAATGAGGATAGGTCTAGAGTTATAGCGATTCGGTTACCCGGTGTTGGGTTTCATGGAAATATTCCACCTCATACTATTAGCAATCTTTCAGAGCTTTAGATTTTGAGTCTTAGATCCAATTTCATTACTGGGTTTTTTCCTTCTGATTTTTCTAATTTGAAAAATTTGTCCTTTCTTTATATGCAGTTTAACAATTTGTCTGGGTCTTTGCCTGATTTTTCAGCTTGGAATAATCTTACTGTTGTTAATTTGTCTAGTAATAGGTTCAATGGGAGTATTCCTGTTTCGCTTTCGAATTTGACTCAGCTTTCGGGTTTGAACCTTGCGAGTAATGATCTTTCTGGTGATATTCCTGATCTGAATTTGTCGAGATTGCAGACGCTGAATTTGTCTAACAATGATTTACATGGCACTGTGCCGAGATCGTTAAGGAGGTTTCCTGATTCAGCGTTTGTTGGGAATAATGTAACTCTTGGAAATTATACTGTTGTTCCGCCCGTGCCTTCGCCGGTTTATGATGCGTCTTCGACCTCGGGGAAATGTGGGAGGCTAAGTGAAGCGGCGGTGCTTGGAATTGTTGTTGTTGGGAGTTTTCTTGGGCTTGTAGCTTTTGGTTTTTTGATGTTTGTGTGTTGTTGTGCTATAAAAAAGGATGAAGATGATTTTGATGATGATGCATTTGTTGGAAAGTCGAATAAGGAAAAATGTCTCCGGAGAAAGCAGTTTCGAGGAACATGGATGCTAATAATAAACTGACTTTCTTCGAGGGATGTAATTATGCGTTTGATTTAGAAGACTTGTTAAGAGCTTCCGCCGAGGTTCTAGGAAAGGGAACGTTTGGTACTGCTTACAAGGCGATTCTTGAGGATGCGACTGCGGTTGTTGTGAAGAGATTGAAGGAGGTAGCCTATGGAAAGAAGGATTTTGAGCAATACATGGAGATTGTTGGAAGTCTTAAACATGAGAATGTGGTTGAGCTGAAAGCTTATTATTATTCGAAAGACGAGAAACTGATGGTATATGATTACTACAGTCAGGGGAGTGTTTCTTCTTTGTTGCATGGTATGTAACCATTATTTTAACCAATTGCAATTTCATATGTTTACTATGCTTGAGTCAAATGTATATAAAAATTTTTGTACTCATTTTGGTTTCTGAGAATTTCAGGGAAAAGAGGAGAAGACAAGGTGCCTTTAGATTGGAATACTCGGTTGAGAATCGCTTTAGGTGCAGCAAGAGGCATTGCTCACATCCATGTTGAGAATAGCAGAAAAGTGGTACACGGAAACATCAAGTCTTCAAATATCTTTCTCAATACTAAGCAATACGGTTGTGTATCTGATCTTGGTCTGGCATCCATTTCAACCTCGCTCGCTCTACCCATCTCACGAGCAGCTGGTTACCGAGCACCAGAAGTTACAGACACTAGGAAAGCAGCACAACCTTCAGATGTTTACAGCTTCGGCGTCGTGTTACTAGAGCTTCTAACCGGGAAATCACCTATCCACACAGCTGGTGGTGATGAGTTTGTGCACTTGGTGAGATGGGTTCATTCGGTTGTGCGAGAGGAGTGGACGGCTGAAGTATTTGACTTAGAGTTGATGAGATATCCAAATATAGAAGAAGATATGGTTGAGATGTTGCAGATAGCCATGTCTTGTGTGGTAAGAATGCCGGATCAGAGACCTAAGATGTCCGAAGTTGTGAAGATGATAGAAAATGTGAGGCAGATTGATAATGCACAGATATCATCTGAGAACCAAGCTGAAGTTAGATTATCATCTCAAAGCGAGACCGATAACGACAACATTAACTCCACTTCTTCTCCTTTACCGAAAGGAAGTGAATGAAAACAAAGTAAAGTTGTTGACATTTATTTCATTTGAATGTATCTGTTCCACGTTCTGAACAACAACAAGATGATTAACCAAGAGATACCATTAAACAGGTATCATGTATGCATATATATATATATATATATATATATATATATATATATATATATATATATATATATATATATATATATATGTGTGTGTGTGTGTGTGTGTGTTACTTGTAACACACCTTTGAATGACGACCTTGATTCATCACCCTACAGCTAATCACTCATGTCAATTTATGTTGCTGTAGGTTAAATGCTGCAAGTCAACTTGCAGGGTCACTGACATCAAAGATCTCTTGGTTTGTCACTATTGCTTCGATAAAGCCTTTGAAAAGTTCTATGACATGTATACTGCAACATGGTAGATATCTTCAATTTCTCATCTCATCAATTTGCTTTAAAAAATTGTGGTTTAATCAAAGTGTTTATGCAATAAGCTTCACTAAGCGGGAGCTTGATAGCACAGACTCCTACGACTTTTAGTTTAACAGGATCAGAATATTGATTGTTCAATATTTAACCTAGTTAGCTACTGTCATGCATACATGTACACAATGCAGATATGTTGGTCTTTTGTGTTTATGTTTTAATATAATATCAGCTTTTGTCCCCTTCTCTTATTAGCTAAATACAGATATGTAATTTACTTGTTATGTGAAGGAAAGGAGCTGGGTTTTCAATTATATCAGGTTCTATATGCTGTGAAGATCACTTCATGTGGTAAGTATTTTTTCTACTCCTAAACAGGATGTGTTTGGTTTCTATTTTTATAAATGTCCTAGAATTTTGATTGTCTGGGCACAGGATGCTTACAGTATTTACGGTGACCCGTGTTTGGTTACATGCCTAGGGATGTCTTAACCGAGTAAAATCATAGTTGGTACAGCAAAAATTAGTATTAACACAATTACCATTTTCTTCATAAAATAAAAATTGATTTTAATATGTAATTTCTTTCCTATTGATTATATAATTAAGCTTGTGTTTTATTATTTATTTAGTATCTTCTGTTTGGCTTGTGTTTTTATTTTTTATTTTAATTTTTACACATTTAATTTGGAAAATAGCCTTTTTTTTTAAACGGCCAAGGTTAGTAATTAGGTTAATGTTTTTTTTGCCATTTACGATGGTTTGAACCTAGGACCGCAAGCTTCTTTAACCCTTAATTCATATGTTTGATATTGGAAAAATATGAAAAAATAGGTACAAATTATATTTGTATAGGGAAACCCAGAAAATAAATAATCTATTCCAAAAAAATTTCATACATTTTACATCGGTTATTACTCAAAACTGATGTGAAAACTTTCAAAAAGGGATTTTTTACATCGGTTGGGAGTAATAACCGATGTAAAAAGTTGCGTCACTGGGGACTTTTTACATCGGGTATTACTTCCAACCGATGTAAAAAACTGGATCAATTTTTTAAAAAATGTGCATAATAACTGTTTCTTACATCGGTTCTTATATTATAACCAATGTAAAAAAGGGACTTTTTACATCGGTCCCAGAACCGATGTAAAAAGTACATGATTTACTATATCACCTGACTTTACATCGGTCCCAGAACCGATGTAAAAAGTCAATTTCACCCGATGTAAAAAGTCATTTCTGCACTAGTGTAAGTTAAAAGACTATTAATTAATGATATATATTTCATATACATTTGTAATAAGTAAAACTGTATAATGAGGCTAGAAAGTATATTTATTCACCATATTCACATTGTATTACGGTATAATAGACGTAAACAATTTCAATATTATTATTCTTATCCATTACCAAATTTTAGGTTACTTCATCACTAAGAAACTAAGTTAAAAGACTATTAATTAATGTCATATATTTCATATACGTTCGTAATAATTAAAACTATATAATGAGGCTTGATAGTATATTTATTCACCATATTCACATTGTATTACGGTATAATAGACGTAAACAATTTCAATATTATTATTCTTATCCATTACAAAATTTTAGGTTACTTCATCACTTAGAAACTAAGTTAAAAGACTATAGTAAATGACATATATTTCATATACGTTCGTAATAATTAAAACTGTATAATGAGGTTAGATAGTAAATTTATTCACCATATTCACATTATATTATGGTATAATAGATGTAAACAATTTCAATATTATTTTTCTTATCCATCACCAAATTTTAGGTCACTTCATCACTAAGAAACAAAGTTAAAAGACTATTAATTAATGACATATATTTCATATACGTTCGTAATAATTAAAACTATATAATGAGGCTAGATAGTATATTTATTCACCATATTCACATTTTATTATGGTATAATACATGTAAACAATTGCAATATTATTCTTCTTATCCATCACCAAATTTTAGCATCACTTAGAAACTAAATTAAAAGACTATTAATCAATGACATACATTTCATATACGCTCGTAATAGTTAAAACTATATAATGAGTTTATATAGTAAATTTGTTCACCATATTCACATTGTATTATGGTATAATAAATGTAAACAATTTCAATATTATTCTTCTTATCCATCACCAAATTTTAGGTTACTTCATCACTAAGAAACTAAGTTGAAAGACACCAAATTAACTATATATATTTCATATACGTTCGTAATAATTAAAACTATATAATTAGGCTAGATATTATATTTATTCACCATATTCGCATTGTATTATGTTATAATAGATGTAAACAATTTCAATATTATTCTTCTTATCCATCACCAAATTTTAGGTTACTTCATCACTAAGAAACAAAGTTAAAAGACTATTAATTAATGACATATATTTCATATACGTTCTTAATAATTAAAGCTATATAATGAGGTTAGATAGTAAATTTATTCACCATATTCACATTGTATTATGGTATAATACATGTAAACAATTTCAATATTATTCTTCTTATCCATCACCAAATTTTAGGTCACTTCATCACTAAGAAACTAAGTTAAAAGACTATTAATTTATGACTTATATTTCATATACGTTCATAATAATTAAAACTATATAATGAGGTTAGATAGTAAATTTATTCACCATATTCATGTAACACCCTCTAAAAACCCCGAATAAATTTTCGCGAAAAATTAAAATTATAATTTCAGAGTACATGTATCAACGAGGATGTCACAATTCTCTTTTAATAAAAACAAGTTCCTGTCATGCATAACATAGAAGCAACTCATACATGTTTACACAGCGGAATAATTTAATTAACAAAACCAATGTTATAATATTTTCAAAATCATCAGGGATTAACACCTGGAAAATATCAACATCATATTATAACAACGTAATGAAATAAACGAGTCTGACTAAAGCAGCTCGACAAACAAACGTTCCCGGAGTTACAACTATCAGAGCATGACCCGGACAATATTTAAACGGAAATAAACTAGAAACAACAAGCCTTCGCCAAGCACCTGAACGAAGCTCCTCAATCTGAAATATTCAACAGTAAGGGTGAGCATCTCAACTATACATTTGATTATACGTTCGTAACAATCAATTCAGGAAACCATAAGCATCACCCAACAATTAGCATGTTTTATAGATTACAAAAACCTTTACAATTTATATATTCATAATATCTCACTTTTCATGCTTATAGTTAACATTAAACATCGTTAACAATTTAGTAACAATACATGCATACAATCAATCAAATACAACATTGGAAAAATCATCCATTCATGTCATATTCAATGTTATGCAACACACCCATGCATGAGGTACCATTTTACCGCCCCATTAAATCTCGGGTCACGGATAACTCACCGTTCCATTATATCGCGGACACGGCTACCACCTCAACATTCCATTAAATCGTGGACACGTATATTGGCCACCATGTTAATTCCACACAATGGGAATTAACAAATGCAACATGATATGTAAAGTATGTAACACTCAGCATACTATTAACATCAATCGACATATCATGCAACATCAACAATATCAAATATAACATGATCTGAATAGCATGTAATCACTCAGCATACTATTAAACATCAATCATATCAAGTTATATCATAATTCATGCTTGATACATCATCTAAAAGCATGACAATAAAATCCATATAGTGTTGGTATCATAACATACGATCGTTATTCGATACTAGCATCAATCAACACTAGGAAATCAATAAACACATATTCAAAACATGTCAAACACTGCACATCAAAACCGGATCAATCCGTACTTAACAGCATGCACAGAAAACATAGTTTAAAAACCAACACAGGAGGTTTAACACGGGTGCCCGTGTAAAACAACACTGCCCGTGTGGAAATGTGTCCAGAAAACACGTTTTTTTGACAATACAGGGGATCAACACGGGTGCCCGTGTGAATCAACACGGCCCGTGTTGAATTGTGCCCAGAAAACACATATTTATGCCAACACAGTGAATCAACACGGGTGCCCGTGTTAATCAACACGCCCGTGTTGAATTGTGGCCAGAAAACACATTTTTATCAGCATTACAGTGAATCAACACGGGTGCCCGTGTTAATCAACGCGCCCGTGTTGATGAGTGCGAACCCAAAATTTCCTGTACCTGCAGCAGCTCAGAACAGCAGCCAGACACGAAAAATACCGGCCAAAACGTGCCTTTCGGTACATAACAACATCAATTGTGCATAACTCAAAGCAACACATCAATTAGGACTCAATTCCCTTCTACGTTAAATCAATTTCCAATCCTAAGGACAGCAGTATTTCACTTAAGGTCTCATTTTCCAAAATCAACCAAAACTCAGAATTTTCATTTTTAAAACATACTATTTTATCAACATTCTTTCATCAACAACAAATTTTATTAAATTGACCTTAAGTTACATATTACCCGTCCTTTAGGGAAATTCTAACACATCAAGGTCATCCCTAGAACACCTAAGGTAAATTCACGATCATATGGATATACTCCAAATCCACCATTTGGGAACCTAAAGTCCTTAATCGATTCATAAAATTGGGAACCTAACCTTTTCTAACGGAATTCGACCCTAAAGTTATCGATCACTAAGAACGTCAGAGAAAATGGGATTATCCTACGATTGCCCAACCAATTGCATCTAAACCCATAAACAAATGTAAATTGAGTAGTAGCCCCCCTTACCTTATCAGATTGCAGCTTGAGTTCTTGAGCGATGTTCTTCGTTCTTCTCACCTTCAGAGCTCTATTTCCCCAAATTTCCCAAACTCTGTGTTATCGTGAATAATGAGAAAAATAACTTGAGTTCCAAAACATATCCCTATTTCTTTTGCACCCCCACTCTTTTCTAACAACATCCAAGCCCAATAACTTAAAAACCCAATATTTCTTATTTCTTTTATTTTCTTCAAATATTCCAAAATAAATAATTATTTTTATTTTATTAATTCTAATAAAATAAATTCCCAATTAAATAAATCAAATAATTAAAACTGGGGTGTTACAACTCTCCCCCACTAAAAGAGTTTTCGTCCTCGAAAACATACCTTAGACGAACAGTTCCGGATAAGCCTCTTTCATCTGGCTCTCCAGCTCCCAAGTGATATTTCCATCTGCTGGACCTCCCCAAGCAACCTTCACTAATGTTATCTCTTTACCCCTTAACTGTTTCACTTCCCGATCTTCTATCCTCATAGGAAATGCTTCTACTGTCAGGTTATCTCTCACCTGTACATCATCTATTTGGATTACATGAGATGGGTCTGGAATGTATCTCCTCAACTGAGAAACATGAAAAACATCGTGCAAATTCGCAAGTCTCGGAGGTAAAGCAATACGATAAGCAACTTCTCCAACTCTTTCCGTAATCTGAAACGGACCAATAAAACGCGGAGTCAACTTCTTAGATTTCAACGCTCGACCAATACCCGTCATCGGAGTAACTCTCATAAACACATGATCTCCAACACTGAATTCTAAATTCTTTCTCCTCTTATCATGATAACTTTTCTGACGAATCTGAGAAGCTCTCATCTTCTCTTGAATCAATTTGATCTTTTCAGTAGTCTGCTGAACAATCTCTGGCCCAATTATTGAACTCTCTCCAGATTCATACCAACACAAAGGCGTTCTACACCGTCTACCATACAATGCCTCAAACGGAGCCATACCAATACTCGAATGGTAACTATTGTTATAAGTAAATTCAATCAATGGCAAATAGCTATCCCAAGCTTCGCCCTTCTCTAAAACACAAGCACGTAATAAATCTTCTAACGATTGAATCGTCCTCTCCGTCTGTCCATCAGTCTGAGGATGGTAAGCTGAAC
Organism: Vicia faba; assembly: GCA_948472305.1. Taxonomy (NCBI): domain Eukaryota; kingdom Viridiplantae; phylum Streptophyta; class Magnoliopsida; order Fabales; family Fabaceae; genus Vicia; species Vicia faba. The sequence goes on along the minus strand of CATIWC010002054.1, from coordinate 43,953 downwards.
TCAACCTCAATTTAGTACCCAAAGCCTTCTGCAATCCTTCCCAAAATTTCGAAGTGAACCTCGGATCTCTATCTGACACAATACTAGAAGGAACTCCATGCAAACTCACTATTTTCTCAATATATAACTGTGCCAATCTCTCCATTGAGTAATCCATTCGCACCGGTATAAAATGAGCAGACTTAGTCAGTCTATCCACAACAACCCATATCGCTTCACAATTCTTAGGAGTCCTCGGCAACCCGGATACAAAATCCATAGAAATACTATCCCACTTCCATTCTGGAATAAACATCGGCTGCATAATTCCAGACGGCTTCTGATGTTCAATCTTCGATTTCTGACAGATTAAACATGCATACACAAATTCAGCTATTTCCTTTTTCATTCCCGACCACCAAAACAATTTCTTCAAATCATGATACATTTTCGTGGCACCCGGATGAATGCTCATCCCACTGCGATGTCCTTCCTCTAATATACTCTTCTTGATTTCTGCGACATCAGGAACACAAACTCTATCGCCAAATCTCATAACATCATTTTCATCAATTCTAAACTCACCACCTTGACCTTGGTTGATCAATGTCAATTTATCAACTAAATTAACATCAGATTTCTGCCCGATCCTGATCTCTTCTAGAATACCACTAGTAAGTTTCAACATACCCAAACGAACACACTTCGGAGTACTTTCACAAATTAAACTCAAATCTCGGAATTGTTCAATTAACTCCAATTCACGAACCATCATCATAGACATATGCAAGGATTTCCTGCTCAAAGCATCTGCAACCACATTTGCCTTACCAGGATGGTAATTCAAACCAAAATCATAATCTTTGAGAAATTCCAACCACCTTCTTTGCCTCATATTGAGCTCTTTCTGATCGAAAAGATACTTCAAACTCTTATGATCACTATACACTTCAAATCTCGAACCATACAGATAATGTCTCCACAATTTCAAGACAAACACAACTGCTGCCAACTCTAAGTCATGAGTAGGATAGTTCCTTTCATGAACCTTCAACTGTCTCGAAGCATACGCAACTACCTTTTGATTCTGCATTAAAACACCACCTAGACCACACAGAGATGCATCACAATAGACCACAAAAGATTCCACCGGATTCGGCAAAATCAGAATAGGAGCACTAGTCAATCTCCGCTTCAATTCTTGGAAACCTTTCTCACAATCAGAATCCCAAATAAACGCTTGTCCTTTTCGAGTCAACTTCGTCAACAACAATGCTAACTTTGAGAATCCTTCGATAAACTTTCTGTAATAACCTGCAAGACCAAGAAAACTTCTGATTTCAGAAACAGTCTTCGGCGCTTCCCACTGAGATACTGCTTCTACTTTTGTAGGATCCACTGCAATACCATTTTTAGAAATCACATGTCCAAGAAAACTAACTTCATTCAGCCAGAACTCACATTTGGACAACTTTGCATACAACTTCTTATCTTTCAACAACTCTAACACAATTCTGAGATGTTCCGCATGCTCTTCGTCATTCTTGGAATAAATCAGAATGTCATCAATAAAAACCACAACAAACTTATCCAGATACGGATGAAAAATCCTATTCATATATTCCATGAAAATGCCAGGTGCATTAGTAACTCCGAACGGCATAACAGAATATTCATAATGCCCATACCTCGTTCGAAAAGCAGTCTTTTGAATATCTTCCGCTTTCACACGAATCTGATGATATCCAGATCTCAAGTCAATCTTACTGAATACACTGGCTCCAATTAGCTGATCCATTAAATCATCAATCCTCGGTAATGGATACCGATTCTTAATGGTTACCTTGTTCAATTGCCTGTAATCAACACACAGTCTCATAGAACCTTCTTTCTTCTTAACCAACAATACCGGAGCACCCCAAGGCGAAACACTTGGACGAATAAACTTCTTCTCCAGTAAATCTTCCAACTGACTCTTCAATTCAGCCAACTCAGACGCAGACATACGATATGGCGCCATCGACACCGGTCTCGTACCAGGAATCAAATCTATAGAAAATTCCACTTCTCTCTCAGGAGGTAACTCACCAACATCATCAGGAAAGACTTCTGGAAAATCACACACCACGGGCAATTCCCCACTCCTGACCTTTCCTGTTGCATCTAACGAAGCAAGTAACATAAACACATTAGCACCGTCTTCCATTGCTTCTTGTACCTGCCTAGCAGTCATAGTCAAATTCTCGACACCAACTGCTTCTGGAAAAATCACCGTCTTAGCAAAGCAGTTCAGATGAACCCGGTTGAATTCCAACCAGTTCATCCCAAGGATAATATCAATTTGTTCAAGCGGTAGGCACACTAAATCTATACCGAAACCTCTACCAAAAATCTCAATAGGACAATTCCTACATACAAGTGAAGTTGTCACTGAACCCGATGCAGGAGTGTCAACAACCATGCTACCTCGCATATCAGATATGTCCAGTTTCAACCTCTCAGCACAATCCAAAGAAATGAAAGAATGAGTTGCACCAGTATCAATAATTGCAACTAAAGGTGTGCCATGAATAAAACACGTACCTTTAATCAATCGATCCTCTGGAGTAGTCTCAGATCCAGACAAAGCGAACACTTTTCCACCTGACTGATCCTTCCTAGGCTTAGGACACTGCGGACGAATGTGACCTTCTTCGCCACAATTGTAACAAGTGACAGACTTCCCTTTGCAATCAATAGACAAATGACCAGCCTTTCCACATTTATAGCACTTCTTCTCATCACTCTTGCAATCTCGAATATGATGACCCAACTCACCACACCTATAGCATCTGATAGGAGCCTTAGAATCTCCCCCACTAGGCCTTTTCCAACCACCTGATTTCTGGTTATCTCTACCATATGGCTTGCCACGGTCCATATGTTGTTTTCCTCTCTTATCAACAGCCCCACGAGAGTGAGACGACCTATTCTTGGTAATATCTTCTTCCAAGATTCTGCTACAATCCACCAGATCAGAAAATCTACGAATACGCTGGTACCTGATTCCCTGCTTAATCTCATCTCGGAGACCATTCTCAAATTTGATACATTTAGAGAATTCTCCAGCCTCATCATTGTTGTAGTGTGCATAATACTTTGCCAGCTCAGTGAACTTAGTAGCATACTCACTAACAGTCAGATTGCCCTGCTTAAGCTCCAAAAACTCAATTTCCTTTCTTCCCCGAACATCTTCAGGAAAGTACCTCCTCAGAAAAGCCCTTCTGAAGTTAGCCCAAGTCAGTGCCTCTCCATCCTGAACCATTTCAGTCCTTGTTGCAACCCACCAGTCGTCGGCCTCTTCTGCCAACATATGCGTACCATATCTGACTTTCAGATCTTCAGCACAATCAATTACACGGAAAATCCTTTCGATTTCCTTCAGCCACTTCTGAGCACCTTCAGGGTCATGTGTACCTTTGAACAACGGAGGATTGTTCCTTTGGAAATTCCCCAATTGCCTATCAGCACCAATCACGCCTCCAGTTGGGTTTCCAGCAAGTACACCAGCTAACATCCCCAAGGCCTCAGCGAGTGCAGCATCATTTCGTCCGTTACCTCTTCCAGCCATATTCCTGAGAATTCAAACATACTCCTCATTAGAATACAGTATCGACAGTGTTACCTTACACTAATCGCATACAAAAGGGAATGACTGACTCAAGACTCTGGTCGCAACGACCGACTATGCTCTGATACCACTATTGTAACACCCTCTAAAAACCCCGAATAAATTTTCGCGAAAAATTAAAATTAAAATTTCAGAGTACATGTATCAACGAGGATGTCACAATTCTCTTTTAATAAAAACAAGTTCCTGTCATGCATAACATAGAAGCAACTCATACATGTTTACACAGCGGAATAATTTAATTAACAAAATCAATGTTATAATATTTTCAAAATCATCAGGGATTAACACCTGGAAAATATCAACATCATATTATAACAACGTAAGGAAATAAACGAGTCTGACTAAAGCAGCTCGACAAACAAACGTTCCCGGAGTTACAACTATCAGAGCATGACCCGGACAATATTTAAACGGAAATAAACTAGAAACAACAAGCCTTCGCCAAGCACCTGAACGAAGCTCCTCAATCTGAAATATTCAACAGTAAGGGTGAGCATCTCAACTATACATTTGATTATACGTTCGTAACAATCAATTCAGGAAACCATAAGCATCACCCAACAATTAGCATGTTTTATAGATTACAAAAACCTTTACAATTTATATATTCATAATATCTCACTTTTCATGCTTATAGTTAACATCAAACATCGTTAACAATTTAGTAACAATACATGCATACAATCAATCAAATACAACATTGGAAAAATCATCCATTCATGTCATATTCAATGTTATGCAACACACCCATGCATGAGGTACCATTTTACCGCCCCATTAAATCTCGGGTCACGGATAACTCACCGTTCCATTATATCGCGGACACGGCTACCACCTCAACGTTCCATTAAATCGCGGACACTCATATTGGCCACCATGTTAATTCCACACAATGGGAATTAACAAATGCAACATGATATGTAAAGTATGTAACACTCAGCATACTATTAACATCAATCGACATATCATGCAACATCAACAATATCAAATATAACATGATCTGAATAGCATGTAATCACTCAGCATACTATTAAACATCAATCATATCAAGTTATATCATAATTCATGCTTGATACATCATCTAAAAGCATGACAATAAAATCCATATAGTGTTGGTATCATAACATACGATCGTTATTCGATACTAGCATCAATCAACACTAGGAAATCAATAAACACATATTCAAAACATGTCAAACACTGCACATCAAAACCGGATCAATCCGTACTTAACAGCATGCACAGAAAACATAGTTTAAAAACTAACACAGGAGGTTTAACACGGGTGCCCGTGTAAAACAACACTGCCCGTGTGGAAATGTGTCCAGAAAACACGTTTTTTTGACAATACAGGGGATCAACACGGGTGCCCGTGTGAATCAACACGGCCCGTGTTGAATTGTGCCCAGAAAACACATATTTATGCCAACACAGTGAATCAACACGGGTGCCCGTGTTAATCAACACGCCCGTGTTGAATTGTGGCCAGAAAACACATTTTTATCAGCATTACAGTGAATCAACACGGGTGCCCATGTTAATCAACGCGCCCGTGTTGATGAGTGCGAACCCAAAATTTCCTGTACCTGCAGCAGCTCAGAACAGCAGCCAGACACGAAAAATACCGGCCAAAACGTGCCTTTCGGTACATAACAACATCAATTGTGCATAACTCAAAGCAACACATCAATTAGGACTCAATTCCCTTCTACGTTAAATCAATTTCCAATCCTAAGGACAGCAGTATTTCACTTAAGGTCTCATTTTCCAAAATCAACCAAAACTCAGAATTTTCATTTTTAAAACATACTATTTTATCAACATTCTTTCATCAACAACAAATTTTATTAAATTGACCTTAAGTTACATATTACCCGTCCTTTAGGGAAATTCTAACACATCAAGGTCATCCCTAGAACACCTAAGGTAAATTCACGATCATATGGATATACTCCAAATCCACCATTTGGGAACCTAAAGTCCTTAATCGATTCATAAAATTGGGAACCTAACCTTTTCTAACGGAATTCAACCCTAAAGTTATCGATCACTAAGAACGTCAGAGAAAATGGGATTATCCTACGATTGCCCAACCAATTGCATCTAAACCCATAAACAAATGTAAATTGAGTAGTAGCCCCCCTTACCTTATCAGATTGCAGCTTGAGTTCTTGAGCGATGTTCTTCGTTCTTCTAACCTTCAGAGCTCTATTTCCCCAAATTTCCCAAACTCTGTGTTATCGTGAATAATGAGAAAAATAACTTGAGTTCCAAAACATATCCCTATTTCTTTTGCACCCCCACTCTTTTCTAACAACATCCAAGCCCAATAACTTAAAAACCCAATATTTCTTATTTCTTTTATTTTCTTCAAATATTCCAAAATAAATAATTCTTTTTATTTTATTAATTCTAATAAAATAAATTCCCAATTAAATAAATCAAATAATTAAAACTGGGGTGTTACAATTCACATTGTATTATGATATAATATATGTAAGCAATTTCGATAATATTCTTCTTGTACATCACCAAATTTTAGGTTACTTCATCACTAAGAAACTAAGTTAAAAGACTATTAATTAATGGTATATATTTCATATACATTTGTAATAATTAAACCTATATAATGAGGCTAGATAATATATTTATTCACCATATTCACATTGTATTACAGTATAATAGACGTAAACAATTTCAATATTATTATTCTTATCCATTACAAAATTTTAGCATCACTAAGAAACTAAATTTAAAGACTATTAATCAATGACATACATTTCATATACGCTCGTAATAGTTAAAACTATATAATGAGGTTAAATAGTAAATTTATTCACCATATTCACATTGTATTATGGTATAATACATGTAAACAATTTCAATATTCTTCTTCTTATCCATCACCAAATTTTAGGTTACTTCATCACTAAGAAACTAAGTTTAAAGACTATTAATTAATGATATATATTTCCTACACATTTGTAATAATTAAACCTATATAATGAGGCTAGATAGTATATTTATTCACCATATTCACATTGTAATACAGTATAATAGACGTAAACAACTTCAATATTATTATTCTTATCCATTACAAAATTTTAGGTTACTTCATCACTAAGAAACTAAGTTAAAAGACTATAGTAAATGACATATATTTCATATACGTTCGTAATAATTAAAACTATATAACGAGGTTATATAGTAAATTTATTCACCATATTCACATTATATTATGGTATAATAGATGTAAACAATTTCAATATTATTTTTCTTATCCATCACCAAATTTTAGGTTACTTCATTACTAAGAAACAAAGTTAAAAGACTATTAATTAATGACATATATTTCATATACATTCATAATAATTAAAACTATATAATGAGGTTAGATAGTAAATTTATTCACCATATTCACATTGTATTATGGTATAATACATGTAAACAATTTCAATATGATTCTTCTTATCCATCACCAAATTTTAGCATCACTAAGAAACTAAATTAAAAGACTATTAATCAATGACATACATTTCATATACGCTCGTAATAGTTAAAACTATTTAATGAGGTTAAATAGTAAATTTATTCACCATATTCACATTGTATTATGGTATAATACATGTAAACAATTTCAATATTACTCTTCTTATCAATCACCAAATTTTAGGTTACTTCATCACTAAGAAACTAAGTTAAAAGACTATTAATGTATGACTTATATTTCATATACATTTGTAATAATTAAACCTATATAATGAGGCTAGATAGTATATTTATTCACCATATTCACATTGTATTAATGTATAATAGACGTAAACAATTTCAATATTATTATTCTTATCCATTACAAAATTTTAGGTTACTTCATCACTTAGAAATTAAGTTAAAAGACTATAGTACATGATATATATTTCATATACGTTCGTAATAATTAAAACTATATAATGAGGTTAGATACTAAATTTATTCACCATATTAAAATTATATTATGGTATAATAGATGTAAACAATTTCAATATTATTTTTCTTATCCATCACCAAATTTTAGGTTACTTCATCACTAAGAAACAAAGTTAAAAGACTATTAATTAATGACATATATTTCATATACGTTCGTAATAATTAAAACTATATAATTAGGTTAGATAGTAAATTTATTCCCATATTCACATTGTATTATGGTATAATAGATGTAAACAATATCCACATTATTCTTCTTATCCATCACCAAATTTTAGGTTACTTCATCACTATGAAATTAAGTTAAAAGACTATTAATTAATGACATATATTTCATATATGTTTGTAATAATTAAAACTATATAATGAGGCTAGATAGTATATTTATTCACCATATTCAGATTGTATTATGGTATAATAGATGTAAACAATTTCAATATTATTCTTCTCATCCATCACCAAATTTTAGGTTACTTCATCACTAAGAAACTAAGTTAAAAGACTATTAATTAATGATATATTTTTCATATACATTTGTAATAAGTAAAACTATATAATGAGGCTATAAAGTATATTTATTCACCATATTCACATTGTATTACGGTATAATAGATGTAAACAATTTCAATATTATTATTCTTATCCATTACCAAATTTTAGGTTACTTCATCACTAAGAAACTAAATTAAAAGACTATTAATCAATGACATACATTTCATATACGTTCTTAATAATTAAAACTATATAATGAGGCTTGATAGTATATTTATTCACCATATTCACATTGTATTATGGTATAATAGATGTAAACAATTTCAATATTATTCTTCTTATCCATCACCAAATTTTAGGTTACTTCATCACTAAGAAACTAAGTTAAAAGACTATTAATTAATGATATATATTTCATATACATTTGTAATAAGTAAAACTATATAATGAGGCTAGATAGTATATTTATTCACCATATTCACATTGTATTACGGTATAATAGACGTAAACCATTTCAATATTATTAATCTTATCCATTACCAAATTTTAGGTTACTTCATCACTAAGAAACTAAGTTAAAAGACTATAGTAAATTACATATATTTCATATACGTTCGTAATAATTAAAACTATATAATGAGGTTAGATAGTAAATTTATTCACCATATTCACATTATATTATGGTATAATAGATGTAAACAATTTCAATATTATTTTTCTTATCCATCACCAAATTTTAGGTTACTTCATCACTAAGAAACAAAGTTATCAGACTATTAATTAATGACATATATTTCATATACGTTCGTAATAATTAAAACTATATAATGAGGCTAGATAGTATATTTATTCACCATATTCACATTGTATTATGGTATAACAGATGTAAACTATTTCAATATGATTCTTCTTATCCATCACCAAATTTTAGCATCACTAAGAAACTAAATTAAAAGACTATTAATCAATGACATATATTTCATATACGCTCGTAATAGTTAAAACTATATAATGAGGTTAGATAGTAAATTTATTCACTATATTCACATTGTATTATGGTATAATACATGTAAACAATTTCAATATTATTCTTCTTATCCATCACCAAATTTTAGGTTACTTCATCACTAAGAAACTAAGTTAAAAGACTATTAATTTATGACTTATATTTCATATACGTTCATAATAATTAAAACTATATAATGAGGTTAGATAGTAAATTTATTCACCATATTCACATTGTATTATGGTATAATAGATGTAAACAATTTTGATGTTGTTCTTCTTGTCCATCACCAAATTTTAGGTTACTTCATCACTAAGAAACTAAGTTAAAAGACTATTAGTTAATGACATATATTTTATATACATTCGTAATAATTAAAACTATATAATGAGATTAGATAGTAAATTTATTCACCATATTCACATTGTATTATGGTATAATACATGTAAACAATTTCAATATTATTCTTCTTATCCATCTCCAAATTGTAGGTTACTTCATCACTAAGAAACTAAGTTAAAAGAATATTAATTTATTACTTATATTTCATATACGTTCATAATAATTAAAACTATATAATGAGGTTAGATAGTAAATTTATTCACCATATTCACATTGTATTATTGTATAATAGATGTAAACAATTTCGATATTATTCTTCTTATCCATCACCAAATTTTAGGTTACTTCATCACTAATAAACTAAGTCAAAAGACTATTAGTTAATGACATATATTTTATATATATTTGTAATAACTAAATCTACATAATGAGGTTAGAAAGTAAATTTATTCAGCATATTCACATTGTATTATGGTTAAATACATGTAAACAATTTCAATGTTATTCTTCTTATCCATCACCAAAGATTAGGTTACTTCATCACTAAGAAACTAAGTTAAAAAACTATTAACTTATGACATATATTTCGTATACGTTAAAAATAATTGAAATTGTATATTGAAGTTAATTGGTAAATTTATTCACCATATTCACATTGTATTATGGTATAATACATGTAAACAATTTCAATATTATTTTTCTTATCCATCACCAAATTTTAGGTTACTTCATCACTAAGAAACTAAGTTGAAAGACACCAAATTAACTATATATATTTCATATACGTTCGTAATAATTAAAACAATATAATGAGGCTAGATAGTATATTTATTCACCATATTAACATTGTATTATGTTATAATAGATGTAAACAATTTCAATATTATTCTTCTTATCCATCACCAAATTTTAGGTTACTTCATAACTAAGAAACTAAGTTAAAAGATTATTAATTTATGACATATATTTCATATACATTCATAATAATTAAAACTATATAATTAGGTTAGATAGTAAATTTATTCACCATATTTACATTGTATTATGGTATAATAGATGTAAACAATATCGATATTCTTCTTCTTATCCATCACCAAATTTTAGGTTAATTCATCACTAAGAAACTAAGTTAAAAGACTATTAATTAATGACATATATTTCATATACGTTCGTAATAATTAAAACTATATAATGAGGTTAGATATTATATTTATTCACCATATTCACATTGTATTATGGTATAATACATGTAAACAATTTCAATATTATTCTTCTTATTCATCACCAAATTTTAGGTTACTTCATCACTAAGAAACTAAGTTAAAAGATTATAAATTTAAGACATATATTTAATATACGTTCATAATAATTAAAACTATATAATTAGGGTAGATAGTAAATTTATTAACCATATTCACATTGTATTATGGTATAATAGATGTAAACAATATCGATATTATTCTTTATCCATCACCAAATTTTAGGTTACTTCATCACTAAGAAACTAAGTTAAAAGACAATTAATTAATGACATATATTTCATATACGTTCGTATTAATTAAAACTATATAATGAGGTTATATAGGAAATTTATTCACCATATTCAAATTGTATTATGTTATAATAGATGTAAACAATTTCAATATTATTCTTCTTATCCATCACCAAATTTTAGGTTACTTCATCACTAAGAAACTAAGGTAAAAGATTATTAATTTATGACATATATTTCATATACTTTCATAATAATTAAAACTATATAATTAGTTTAGATAGTAAGTTTATTCACCATATTCACATTGTATTATGGTATAATAGATGTAAAAAATCTTGATATTATTCTTCTTATCCATCACCAAATTTTAGGTTACTTCATCACTAAGAAACTAAGTTAAAAGACTATTAATTAATGACATATATTTCATATACGTTCGTAATAATTAAAACTATATAATGAGGTTAGATAGTATAATTATTAACCATATTCACATTGTATTATGGTATAATACACGTAAATAATTTCAATATTATTCTTCTTATCCATCACCAAATTTTAGGTTACTTCATCACTAAGAAACTAAGTTGAAAGACACCAAATTAACTATATATATTTCATATACGTTCGTAATAATTAAAACTATATAAGGAGGATAGATAGTATATTTATTCACCATATTCACATTGTATTATGTTATAATAGATGTAAACAATTTCAATATTATTCTTCTTATCCATCACCAAATTTTAGGTTACTTCATCACTAAGAAACAAAGTTAAAAGACTATTAATTAATGACATATATTTCATATACGTTCGTAATAATTAAAACTATATAATGAGGCTAGATAGTATATTTATTCACCATATTCACATTGTATTATGGTATAACAGATGTAAACAATTTCAATATGATTCTTCTTATCCATCACCAAATTTTAGCATCACTAAGAAACTAAATTAAAAGACTATTAATCAATGACATATATTTCATATACGCTCGTAATAGTTAAAACTATATAATGAGGTTAGATAGTAAAATTATTCACCATATTCACATTGTATTATGGTATAATACATGTAAACAATTTCAATATTATTCTTCTTATCCATCACCAAATTTTAGGTTACTTCATCACTAAGAAACTAAGTTAAAAGACTATTAATTAATGACATATATTTCATATACGTTCGTAATAATTAAAACTATATAATGAGGCTAAATAGTATATTTATTCACCATATTCACATTGTATTATGGTATAACAGATGTAAACAATTTCAATATGATTCTTCTTATCCATCACCTAATTTTAGCATCACTAAGAAACTAAATTAAAAGACTATTAATCAATGACATACATTTCATATACGCTCGTAATAGTTAAAACTATATAATGAGGTTAAAAAGTAAATTTATTCACCATATTTACATTGTATCATGGTATAATACATGTAAACAAATTCAATATTATTCTTTTTATCCATCACCAAATTTTAGGTTACTTCATCACTAAGAAACTAAGTTAAAAGACTATTAATTTATGACTTATATTTCATATACATTTGTAATAATTAAACCTATATAATGAGGCTAGATAGTATATTTATTCACCATATTCACATTGTATTACAGTATAATAGACGTAAACAATTTCAATATTATTATTCTTATTCATTACAAAATTTTAGGTTACTTCATCACTAAGAAACTAAGTTAAAAGACTATAGTAAATGACATATATTTCATATACGTTCGTAATAATTAAAACTATATAATGAGGTTAGATAGTAAATTTATTCACCATATTCACATTATATTATGGTATAATAGATGTAAACAATTTCAATATTATTTTTCTTATCCATCACCAAATTTTAGGTTACTTCATCACTAAGAAACAAAGTTAAAAGACTATTAATTAATGACATATATTTCATATACGTTCGTAATAGTTAAAACTATATAATGAGGTTAGATAGTATATTTATTCACCATATTCACATTGTATTATGGTATAATAGATGTAAACAATTTCAATATTATTCTTCTTATCCATCACCAAATTTTAGCATCACTAAGAAACTAAGTTAAAATACTATTAATCAATGACATATATTTCATATACGCTCGTAATAGTTAAAACTATATAATGAGGTTAGATAGTAAATTTGTTCACCATATTCACATTGTATTATGGCATAATACATGTAAACAATTTCAATATTATTCTTCTTATCCATCACCAAATTTTAGGTTACTTCATCACTAAGAAACTAAGTTGAAAGACACCAAATTAACTATTTATATTTCATATACGTTCGTAATAATTAAAACTATATAATGATGCTAGATAGTATATTTATTCACCATATTCACATTGTATTATGTTATAATAGATGTAAACAATTTCAATATTATTCTTCTTATCCATCACCAAATTTTAGGTTACTTCATCACTAAGAAACTATAGTAAAAGATTATTAATTTATGACATATATTTCATATACTTTCATAATAAATAAAACTATATAATTAGTTTAGATAGTAAGTTTATTCACCATATTCACATTTTATTATGGTATAATAGATGTAAAAAATATTGATATTATTCTTCTTATCCATCACCAAATTTTAGGTTACTTCATCACTAAGAAACTAAGTTAAAAGACTATTAATTAATGACATATATTTCATATACGTTCGTAATAATTAAAACTATATAATGAGGCTAGATAGTATATTTATTCACCATATTCACATTGTATTATGGTATAATAGATGTAAATAATTTCAATATTTTTCTTCTTATCCATCACCAAATTTTAGCATCACTAAGAAACTAAGTTAAAATACTATTAATCAATGACATATATTTCATATACGCTCTTAATAGTTAAAACTATATAATGAGGTTAGATAGTAAATTTGTTCACCATATTCACATTGTATTATGGTATAATACACGTAAACAATTTCAATATTATTCTTCTTATCCATCACCAAATTTTAGGTTACTTCATCACTAAGAAACAAAGTTAAAAGACTATTAATTAATGACATATATTTCATATACGCTCGTAATAATTAAAACTATATAATGAGGCTAGATAGTATATTTATTCACCATATTCACATTGTATTATGGTATAACAGATGTAAACAATTTCAATATAATTCATCATATCCATCACCAAATTTTAGCATCACTAAGAAACTAAATTAAAAGACTATTAATCAATGACATATATTTCATATACGCTCGTAATAGTTAAAACTATATAATGAGGTTAGATAGTAAATTTATTCACTATATTCACATTGTATTATGGTATAATACATGTAAACAATTTCAATATTATTCTTCTTATCCATCACCAAATTTTAGGTTACTTCATCACTAAGAAACTAAGTTAAAAGACTATTAATTTATGACTTATATTTCATATACGTTCATAATAATTAAAACTACATAATGAGGTTAGATAGTAAATTTATTCACCATATTCACATTGTATTATGGTATAATAGATGTAAACAATTTTGATGTTGTTCTTCTTGTCCATCACCAAATTTTAGGTTACTTCATCACTAAGAAACTAAGTTAAAAGACTATTAGTTAATGACATATATTTTATATACATTCGTAATAATTAAAACTATATAATGAGATTAGATAGTAAATTTATTCACCATATTCACATTGTATTATGGTATAATACATGTAAACAATTTCAATATTATTCTTCTTATCCATCTCCAAATTGTAGGTTACTTCATCACTAAGAAACTAAGTTAAAAGAATATTAATTTATTACTTATATTTCATATACGTTCATAATAATTAAAACTATATAATGAGGTTAGATAGTAAATTTATTCACCATATTCACATTGTATTATTGTATAATAGATGTAAACAATTTCGATATTATTCTTCTTATCCATCACCAAATTTTAGGTTACTTCATCACTAATAAACTAAGTCAAAAGACTATTAGTTAATGACATATATTATATATATATTTGTAATAACTAAATCTACATAATGAGGTTAGAAAGTAAATTTATTCAGCATATTCACATTGTATTATGGTTAAATACATGTAAACAATTTCAATGTTATTCTTCTTATCCATCACCAAAGATTAGGTTACTTCATCACTAAGAAACTAAGTTAAAAAACTATTAACTTATGACATATATTTCGTATACGTTAAAAATAATTGAAATTGTATATTGAAGTTAATTGGTAAATTTATTCACCATATTCACATTTTATTATGGTATAATACATGTAAACAATTTCAATATTATTTTTCTTATCCATCACCAAATTTTAGGTTACTTCATCACTAAGAAACTAAGTTGAAAGACACCAAATTAACTATATATATTTCATATACGTTCGTAATAATTAAAACAATATAATGAGGCTAGATAGTATATTTATTCACCATATTAACATTGTATTATGTTATAATAGATGTAAACAATTTCAATATTATTCTTCTTATCCATCACCAAATTTTAGGTTACTTCATAACCAAGAAACTAAGTTAAAAGATTATTAATTTATGACATATATTTCATATACATTCATAATAATTAAAACTATATAATTAGGTTAGATAGTAAATTTATTCACCATATTTACATTGTATTATGGTATAATAGATGTAAACAATATCGATATTCTTCTTCTTATCCATCACCAAATTTTAGGTTAATTCATCACTAAGAAACTAAGTTAAAAGACTATTAATTAATGACATATATTTCATATACGTTCGTAATAATTAAAACTATATAATGAGGTTAGATATTATATTTATTCACCATATTCACATTGTATTATGGTATAATACATGTAAACAATTTCAATATTATTCTTCTTATTCATCACCAAATTTTAGGTTACTTCATCACTAAGAAACTAAGTTAAAAGATTATAAATTTAAGACATATATTTAATACACGTTCATAATAATTAAAACTATATAATTAGGTTAGATAGTAAATTTATTAACCATATTCACATTGTATTATGGTATAATAGATGTAAACAATATCGATATTATTCTTTATCCATCACCAAATTTTAGGTTACTTCATCACTAAGAAACTAAGTTAAAAGACAATTAATTAATGACATATATTTCATATACGTTCGTATTAATTAAAACTATATAATGAGGTTATATAGGAAATTTATTCACCATATTCAAATTGTATTATGTTATAATAGATGTAAACAATTTCAATATTATTCTTCTTATCCATCACCAAATTTTAGGTTACTTCATCACTAAGAAACTAAGGTAAAAGATTATTAATTTATGACATATATTTCATATACTTTCATAATAATTAAAACTATATAATTAGTTTAGATAGTAAGTTTATTCACCATATTCACATTGTATTATGGTATAATAGATGTAAAAAATATTGATATTATTCTTCTTATCCATCACCAAATTTTAGGTTACTTCATCACTAAGAAACTAAGTTAAAAGACTATTAATTAATGACATATATTTCATATACGTTCGTAATAATTAAAACTATATAATGAGGTTAGATAGTATAATTATTAACCATATTCACATTGTATTATGGTATAATACACGTAAATAATTTCAATATTATTCTTCTTATCCATCACCAAATTTTAGGTTACTTCATCACTAAGAAACTAAGTTGAAAGACACCAAATTAACTATATATATTTCATATACGTTCGTAATAATTAAAACTATATAAGGAGGATAGATAGTATATTTATTCACCATATTCACATTGTATTATGTTATAATAGATGTAAACAATTTCAATATTATTCTTCTTATCCATCACCAAATTTTAGGTTACTTCATCACTAACAAACAAAGTTAAAAGACTATTAATTAATGACATATATTTCATATACATTCGTAATAATTAAAACTATATAATGAGGCTAGATAGTATATTTATTCACCATATTCACATTGTATTATGGTATAACAGATGTAAACAATTTCAATATGATTCTTCTTATCCATCACCAAATTTTAGCATCACTAAGAAACTAAATTAAAAGACTATTAATCAATGACATATATTTCATATACGCTCGTAATAGTTAAAACTATATAATGAGGTTAGATAGTAAAATTATTCACCATATTCACATTGTATTATGGTATAATACATGTAAACAATTTCAATATTATTCTTCTTATCCATCACCAAATTTTAGGTTACTTCATCACTAAGAAACTAAGTTAAAAGACTATTAATTTATGACTTATATTTCATATACGTTCATAATAATTAAAACTATATAATGAGGTTAGATAGTAAATTTATTCACCATATTCACATTGTATAATGGTATAATAGATGTAAACAATTTCGATATTGTTCTTCTTGTCCATCACCAAATTTTAGGTTATTTCATCACTAAGAAACTAAGTTAAAAGACTATTAGTTAATGACATATATTTTATATACATTCGTAATAATTAAAACTATATAATGTGGTTAGATAGTAAATGTATTCAACATATTAACATTGTATTATGGTATAATACATGTAAACAATTTCAATATTATTCTTCTTATCCATCACCAAATTGTAGGTTACTTCATCACTAAGAAACTAAGTTAAAAGACTATTAATTTATGACTTATATTTCATATATGTTCATAATAATTAAAACTATATAATGAGGTTAGATAGTAAATTTATTCACCATATTCACATTGTATTATTATATAATAGATGTAAACAATTTCGATATTATTCTTCTTATCCATCACAAAATTTTAGGTTACTTCATCACTAAGAAACTAAGTCAAAAGACTATTAGTTAATGACATATATTTTATATATATTCGTAATAACTAAAACTATATAATGAGTTTAGATAGTAAATTTATTCAGCATATTCACATTGTATTATGGTTAAATACATGTAAACAATTTCAATGTTATTTTTCTTATCCATCACCAAAGTTTAGGTTACTTCATCACTAAGAAACTAAGTTAAAAAAACTATTAACTTATGAAATATATTACGTATACGCTAAAAATAATTGAAATTGTATATTGAGGTTAATTGGTAAATTTATTCACCATATTCACATTGTATTATGGTATAATACATGTAAACAATTTCAATATTATTCTTCTTATCCATCACCAAATTTTAGGTTACTTCATCACTAAGAAACTAAGTTAAAAGACTATTAATTTATGACTTATATTTCATATATGTTCATAATAATTAAAACTATATAATATATTTATTCACCATATTCACATTGTATTATATTATAATAGATGTAAACAATTTCAATATTATTCTTCTTATCCATCACCAAATTTTAGGTTACTTCATCACTAAGAAACTAAGTTAAAAGACTATTAATTAATGACATATATTTCATATACGTTCGTAATAATTAAAACTATATAATGAGGCTAGATAGTATATTTATTCAACATATTCACATTGTATTATGGTATAATAGATGTAAACAATTTCAATATTATTCTTCTTATCCATCACCAAATTTTAGCGTCACTAAGAAACTAAGTTAAAATACTATTAATCAATGACATATATTTCGTATACGCTCTTATAGTTAAAACTATATAATGAGGTTAGATAGTAAATTTGTTCACAATATTCACATTGTATTATGGTATAATACACGTAAACAATTTCAATATTATTCTTCTTATCCATCACCAAATTTTAGGTTACTTCATCACTAAGAAACAAAGTTAAAAGACTATTAATTAATGACATATATTTCATATACGTTCGTAATAATTAAAACTATATAATGAGGCTAGATAGTATATTTATTCACCATATTCACATTGTATTATGGTATAACAGATGTAAACAATTTCAATATAATTCATCTTATCCATCACCAAATTTTAGCATCACTAAGAAACTAAATTAAAAGACTATTAATCAATGACATATATTTCATATACGCTCGTAATAGTTAAAACTATATAATGAGGTTAGATAGTAAATTTATTCACTATATTCACATTGTATTATGGTATAATACATGTAAACAATTTCAATATTATTCTTCTTATCCATCACCAAATTTTAGGTTACTTCATCACTAAGAAACTAAGTTAAAAGACTATTAATTTATGACTTATATTTCATATACATTCATAATAATTAAAACTATATAATGAGGTTAGATAGTAAATTTATTCACTATATTCACATTGTATTATGGTATAATAGATGTAAACAATTTTGATGTTGTTCTTCTTGTCCATCACCAAATTTTAGGTTACTTCATCACTAAGAAACTAAGTTAAAAGACTATTAGTTAATGACATATATTTTATATACATTCGTAATAATTAAAACTATATAATGAGATTAGATAGTAAATTTATTCACCATATTCACATTGTATTATGGTATAATACATGTAAACAATTTCAATATTATTCTTCTTATCCATCGCCAAATTGTAGGTTACTTCATCACTAAGAAACTAAGTTAAAAGAATATTAATTTATGACTTATATTTCATATACGTTCATAATAATTAAAACTATATAATGAGGTTAGATAGTAAATTTATTCACCATATTCACATTGTATTATTGTATAATAGATGTAAACAATTTCGATATTATTCTTCTTATCCAACACCAAATTTTAGGTTACTTCATCACTAATAAACTAAGTCAAAAGACTTTTAGTTAATGACATATATTTTATATATATTCGTAATAACTAAATCTACATAATGAGGTTAGATAGTAAATTTATTCAGCATATTCACATTGTATTATGGTTAAATACATGTAAACAATTTCAATGTTATTCTTCTTATCCATCACCAAAGATTAGGTTACTTCATCACTAAGAAACTAAGTTAAAAAAACTATTAACTTATGACATATATTTCGTATACGTTAAAAATAATTGAAATTGTATATTGAAGTTAATTGGTAAATTTATTCACCATATTCACATTGTATTATGGTATAATACATGTAAACAATTTCAATATTATTATTCTTATCCATCACCAAATTTTAGGTTACTTCATCACTAAGAAACTAAGTTGAAATACACCAAATTAACTATATATATTTCATATACGTTCGTAATAATTAAAACAATATAATGAGGCTAGATAGTATATTTATTCACCATATTAACATTGTATTATGTTATAATAGATGTAAACAATTTCAATATTATTCTTCTTATCCATCACCAAATTTTAGGTTACTTCATTACTAAGAAACTAAGTTAAAAGATTATTAATTTATGACATATATTTCATATACGTTCATAATAATTAAAACTATATAATTAGGTTACATAGGTAATTTATTCACCATATTTACATTGTATTATGGTATAATAGATGTAAACAATATCGATATTCTTCTTCTTATCCATCACCAAATTTTAGGTTAATTCATCACTAAGAAACTAAGTTAAAAGACTATTAATTAATGACATATATTTCATATACGTTCGTAATAATTAAAACTATATAATGAGGTTAGATATTATATTTATTCACCATATTCACATTGTATTATGGTATAATACATGTAAACAATTTCAATATTATTCTTCTTATTCATCACCAAATTTTAGGTTACTTCATCACTAAGAAACTAAGTTAAAAGATTATAAATTTAAGACATATATTTAATATACGTTCATAATAATTAAAACTATATAATTAGGGTAGATAGTAAATTTATTAACCATATTCACATTGTATTATGGTATAATAGATGTAAACAATATCGATATTATTCTTCTTATCCATCACCAAATTTTAGGTTACTTCATCACTAAGAAACTAAGTTAAAAGACTATTAATTAATGACATATATTTCATATACGTTCGTATTAATTAAAACTATATAATGAGGTTAGATAGGAAATTTATTCACCATATTCACATTGTATTATGGTATAATACATGTAAACAATTTCAATATTATTCTTCTTATCCATCACCAAATTTTAGGTTACTTCATCACTAAGAAACTAAGTTAAAAGACTACAATTAATGACATATATTTCATATACGTTCGTAATAATTAAAACTATATAATGAGGTTAGATAGGAAATTTATTCACCATATTCACATTGTATTATGGTATAATAGATGTAAAAATTTCAATATTATTCTTCTTATCCATCATCAAATTTTAGGTTACTTCATCACTAAGAAACAAAGTTAAAAGACTATTAATTTATGACTTATATTTCATATACGTTCATAATAATTAAAACTATATAATGAGGTTAGATAGTAAATTTATTCACCATATTCACATTGTATTATTGTATTATAGATGTAAACAATTTCGATATTATTCTTCTTATCCATCACCAAATTTTCGGTTACTTCATCACTAAGAAACTAAGTCAAAAGACTATTAGTTAATGACATATATTTTATATATATTCGTAATAACTAAAACTACATAATGAGGTTAGATAGTAAATTTATTCAGCATATTCACATTGTATTATGGTTAAATACATGTAAACAATTTCAATGTTATTCTTCTTATCCATCACCAAAGTTTAGGTTACTTCATCACTAAGAAACTAAGTTAAAAAAACTATTAACTTATGACATATATTTCGTATACGTTAAAAATAATTGAAATTGTATATTGAGGTTAAATGGTAAATTTATTCAACATATTCACATTGTATTATGTTATAATACATGTAAACAATTTCAATATTATTCTTCTTAACCATCACCAAATTTTAGGTTACTTCATCACTAAGAAACTAAGTTGAAAGACACCAAATTAACTATATGTATTTCATATACGTTCGTAATAATTAAAACAATATATTGAGGCTAGATAGTATATTTATTCACCATATTAACATTGTATTTTGTTAAAATAGATGTAAACAATTTCAATATTCTACTTCTTATCCATCACTAAATTTTAGGTTACTTCATCACTAAGAAACTAAGTTAAAAGATTATTAATTTATGACATATATTTCATATACGTTCATAATAATTAAAACTATATAATTAGGTTAGATAGTAAATTTATTCACCATATTCACATTGTATTATGGTATAATAGATGTAAACAATATCGACATTCTTCTTCTTATCCATCACCAAATTTTAGGTTACTTCATCACTAAGAAACTAAGTTAAAAGACTATTAATTAATGACATATATTTCATATACGTTCGTAATAATTAAAACTATATAATGAGGTTAGATATTATATTTATTCACCATATTCACATTGTATTATGGTATAATACATGTAAACAATTTCAATATTATTCATCTTATCCATCACCAAATTTTTGGTTACTTCATCACTAAGAAACTAAGTTAAAAGATTATAAATTTATGACATATATTTAATATACGTTCATAATAATTAAAACTATATAATTAGGGTAGATAGTAAATTTATTAACCATATTCACATTGTATTATGGTATAATAGATGTAAACAATATCGATATTATTCTTCTTATCCATCACCAAATTTTAGGTTACTTCATCACTAAGAAACTAAATTAAAAGACTATTAATTAATGACATATATTTCATATACGTTCGTAATAATTTAAACTATATAATGAGGTTAGATATTATATTTATTCACCATATTCACATTGTATTATGGTATAATAGATGTAAACAATTTCAATATTATTCTTCTTATTCATCACCAAATTTTAGGTTACTTCATCACTAAGAAACTAAGTTAAAAGACTATTAATTAATGACATATATTTCATATACGTTCGTAATAATTAAAACTATATAATGAGGTTAGATATTATATTTATTCACCATATTCACATTGTATTATGGTATAATACATGTAAACAATTTCAATATTATTCTTCTTATTCATCACCAAATTTTAGGTTACTTCATCACTAAGAAACTAAGTTAAAAGATTATAAATTTAAGACATATATTTAATATACGTTCATAATAATTAAAACTATATAATTAGGGTAGATAGTAAATTTATTAACCATATTCACATTGTATTATGGTATAATAGATGTAAACAATATCGATATTATTCTTCTTATCCATCACCAAATTTTAGGTTACTTCATCACTAAGAAACTAAGTTAAAAGACTATTAATTAATGACATATATTTCATATACGTTCGTATTAATTAAAACTATATAATGAGGTTAGATAGGAAATTTATTCACCATAATCACATTGTATTATGGTATAATACATGTAAACAATTTCAATATTATTCTTCTTATCCATCACCAAATTTTAGGTTACTTCATCACTAAGAAACTAAGTTAAAAGACTACAATTAATGACATATATTTCATATACGTTCGTAATAATTAAAACTATATAATGAGGTTAGATAGGAAATTTATTCACCATATTCACATTGTATTATGGTATAATAGATGTAAAAATTTCAATATTATTCTTCTTATCCATCATCAAATTTTAGGTTACTTCATCACTAAGAAACAAAGTTAAAAGACTATTAATTTATGACTTATATTTCATATACGTTCATAATAATTAAAACTATATAATGAGGTTAGATAGTAAATTTATTCACCATATTCACATTGTATTATTGTATTATAGATGTAAACAATTTCGATATTATTCTTCTTATCCATCACCAAATTTTCGGTTACTTCATCACTAAGAAACTAAGTCAAAAGACTATTAGTTAATGACATATATTTTATATATATTCGTAATAACTAAAACTACATAATGAGGTTAGATAGTAAATTTATTCAGCATATTCACATTGTATTATGGTTAAATACATGTAAACAATTTCAATGTTATTCTTCTTATCCATCACCAAAGTTTAGGTTACTTCATCACTAAGAAACTAAGTTAAAAAAACTATTAACTTATGACATATATTTCGTATACGTTAAAAATAATTGAAATTGTATATTGAGGTTAAATGGTAAATTTATTCAACATATTCACATTGTATTATGTTATAATACATGTAAACAATTTCAATATTCTACTTCTTAACCATCACCAAATTTTAGGTTACTTCATCACTAAGAAACTAAGTTGAAAGACACCAAATTAACTATATGTATTTCATATACGTTCGTAATAATTAAAACAATATATTGAGGCTAGATAGTATATTTATTCACCATATTAACATTGTATTTTGTTAAAATAGATGTAAACAATTTCAATATTCTACTTCTTATCCATCACTAAATTTTAGGTTACTTCATCACTAAGAAACTAAGTTAAAAGATTATTAATTTATGACATATATTTCATATACGTTCATAATAATTAAAACTATATAATTAGGTTAGATAGTAAATTTATTCACCATATTCACATTGTATTATGGTATAATAGATGTAAACAATATCGACATTCTTCTTCTTATCCATCACCAAATTTTAGGTTACTTCATCACTAAGAAACTAAGTTAAAAGACTATTAATTAATGACATATATTTCATATACGTTCGTAATAATTAAAACTATATAATGAGGTTAGATATTATATTTATTCACCATATTCACATTGTATTATGGTATAATACATGTAAACAATTTCAATATTATTCATCTTATCCATCACCAAATTTTTGGTTACTTCATCACTAAGAAACTAAGTTAAAAGATTATAAATTTATGACATATATTTAATATACGTTCATAATAATTAAAACTATATAATTAGGGTAGATAGTAAATTTATTAACCATATTCACATTGTATTATGGTATAATAGATGTAAACAATATCGATATTATTCTTCTTATCCATCACCAAATTTTAGGTTACTTCATCACTAAGAAACTAAATTAAAAGACTATTAATTAATGACATATATTTCATATACGTTCGTAATAATTAAAACTATATAATGAGGTTAGATATTATATTTATTCACCATATTCACATTGTATTATGGTATAATAGATGTAAACAATTTCAATATTATTCTTCTTATTCATCACCAAATTTTAGGTTACTTCATCACTAAGAAACTAAGTTAAAAGACTATTAATTAATGACATATATTTCATATACGTTCGTAATAATTAAAACTATATAATGAGGTTAGATATTATATTTATTCACCATATTCACATTGTATTATGGTATAATACATGTAAACAATTTCAATATTATTCTTCTTATTCATCACCAAATTTTAGGTTACTTCATCACTAAGAAACTAAGTTAAAAGATTATAAATTTAAGACATATATTTAATATACGTTCATAATAATTAAAACTATATAATTAGGGTAGATAGTAAATTTATTAACCATATTCACATTGTATTATGGTATAATAGATGTAAACAATATCGATATTATTCTTCTTATCCATCACCAAATTTTAGGTTACTTCATCACTAAGAAACTAAGTTAAAAGACTATTAATTAATGACATATATTTCATATACGTTCGTATTAATTAAAACTATATAATGAGGTTAGATAGGAAATTTATTCACCATATTCACATTGTATTATGGTATAATACATGTAAACAATTTCAATATTATTCTTCTTATCCATCACCAAATTTTAGGTTACTTCATCACTAAGAAACTAAGTTAAAAGACTACAATTAATGACATATATTTCATATACGTTCGTAATAATTAAAACTATATAATGAGGTTAGATAGGAAATTTATTCACCATATTCACATTGTATTATGGTATAATAGATGTAAAAATTTCAATATTATTCTTCTTATCCATCATCAAATTTTAGGTTACTTCATCACTAAGAAACAAAGTTAAAAGACTATTAATTTATGACTTATATTTCATATACGTTCATAATAATTAAAACTATATAATGAGGTTAGATAGTAAATTTATTCACCATATTCACATTGTATTATTGTATTATAGATGTAAACAATTTCGATATTATTCTTCTTATCCATCACCAAATTTTCGGTTACTTCATCACTAAGAAACTAAGTCAAAAGACTATTAGTTAATGACATATATTTTATATATATTCGTAATAACTAAAACTACATAATGAGGTTAGATAGTAAATTTATTCAGCATATTCACATTGTATTATGGTTAAATACATGTAAACAATTTCAATGTTATTCTTCTTATCCATCACCAAAGTTTAGGTTACTTCATCACTAAGAAACTAAGTTAAAAAAACTATTAACTTATGACATATATTTCGTATACGTTAAAAATAATTGAAATGGTATATTGAGGTTAAATGGTAAATTTATTCAACATATTCACATTGTATTATGTTATAATACATGTAAACAATTTCAATATTATTCTTCTTAACCATCACCAAATTTTAGGTTACTTCATCACTAAGAAACTAAGTTGAAAGACACCAAATTAACTATATGTATTTCATATACGTTCGTAATAATTAAAACAATATATTGAGGCTAGATAGTATATTTATTCACCATATTAACATTGTATTTTGTTAAAATAGATGTAAACAATTTCAATATTCTACTTCTTATCCATCACTAAATTTTAGGTTACTTCATCACTAAGAAACTAAGTTAAAAGATTATTAATTTATGACATATATTTCATATACGTTCATAATAATTAAAACTACATAATTAGGTTAGATAGTAAATTTATTCACCATATTCACATTGTATTATGGTATAATAGATGTAAACAATATCGACATTCTTCTTCTTATCCATCACCAAATTTTAGGTTACTTCATCACTAAGAAACTAAGTTAAAAGACTATTAATTAATGACATATATTTCATATACGTTCGTAATAATTAAAACTATATAATGAGGTTAGATATTATATTTATTCACCATATTCACATTGTATTATGGTATAATACATGTAAACAATTTCAATATTATTCATCTTATCCATCACCAAATTTTTGGTTACTTCATCACTAAGAAACTAAGTTAAAAGATTATAAATTTATGACATATATTTAATATACGTTCATAATAATTAAAACTATATAATTAGGGTAGATAGTAAATTTATTAACCATATTCACATTGTATTATGGTATAATAGATGTAAACAATATCGATATTATTCTTCTTATCCATCACCAAATTTTAGGTTACTTCATCACTAAGAAACTAAATTAAAAGACTATTAATTAATGACATATATTTCATATACGCTCGTAATAATTAAAACTATATAATGAGGTTAGATAGTAAATTTATTAACTATATTCACATTGTATTATGGTATAATAGATGTAAACAATTTCAATATTCTTCTTCTTATACATCACAAAATTTTAGGTTACTTCATCACTAAGAAACTAAGTTAAAAGACTAAAGTTAATGACATACATTTCATATACGTTCGTAATAATTAAAACTATATAATGAGGTTAGATAGTAAATTTATTCACCATATTCAGATTATATTATGGTATAATAGATGTAAACAATTTCAATATTATTCTTCTTATCCATCACCAAATTTTAGGTTACTTCATTACTAAGAAACTAAGTTAAAAGACTCTTAATTTATGACTTATATTTCATATACGTTCATAATAATTAAAACTATATAATGAGGTTAGATAGTAAATTTATTCGCCTTATTCAGATTGTATTATTGTATAATAGATGTATACAATTTCGATATTATTCTTCTTATCCATCACCAAATTTTAGGTTACTTCATCACTAAGAAACTAAGTCAAA
Organism: Vicia faba; assembly: GCA_948472305.1. Taxonomy (NCBI): domain Eukaryota; kingdom Viridiplantae; phylum Streptophyta; class Magnoliopsida; order Fabales; family Fabaceae; genus Vicia; species Vicia faba. Next base: position 16,248 of record CATIWC010002054.1, on the reverse strand, counting down.
AGACTATTAGTTAATGACATATATTTTATATATATTCGTAATAACTAAAACTACATAATGAGGTTAGATAGTAAATTTATTCAGCATATTCACATTGTATTATGGTTAAATACATGTAAACAATTTCAATGTTATTCTTCTTATCGATCACCAAAGTTTAGGTTACTTCATCACTAAGAAACTAAGTTAAAAAAACTATTAACTTATGACATATATTTCGTATACGTTAAAAATAATTGAAATTGTATATTGAGTTTAAACGGTAAATTTATTCACCATATTCACATTGTATTATGGTATAATACATGTAAACAATTTCAATATTATTCTTCTTATCCATCACCAAATTTTAGGTTACTTCATCAGTAAGAAACTAAGTTAAAAGATTATTAATTTATGACATATATTTCATATACGTTCATAATAATTAAACCTATATAATTAGGTTAGATAGTAAATTTATTAAACATATTCACATTGTATTATGGTATAATAGATGTAAACAATATCGATATTATTCTTCTTATCCATCACCAAATTTTAGGTTACTTCATCACTAAGAAACTAAGTTAAAAGACTATTAATTTATGACTTATATTTCATATACGTTCATAACAATTAAAACTATATAATGAGGTTAGATAGTAAATTTATTCACCATATTCACATTGTATTATGGTATAATAGATGTAAACAATTTCAATATTATTCTTCTTATCCATCATCAAATTTTACGTTACTTCATCACTAAGAAACTAAGTTAAAAGACTATTAATTAATGATATATATTTCATATAAATTTGTAATAATTAAAACTATATAATGAGGCTAGATAGTATATTTATTCACCATATTCACATTGTATTACGGTATAATAGACGTAAACAATTTCAATATTATTATTCTTGTCCATCACCAAAATTTAGGTTACTTCATCACTAAGAAACTAAGTTAAAAGATTATTAATTTATGACATATATTTTATATACGTTCATAATAATTAAAACTATATAATTAGGTTAGATAATAAATTTATTCACCATATTCACATTGTATTATGGTATAATAGATGTAAACAATATCGATATTATTCTTCTTATCCATCACCAAATTTTAGGTTACTTCATCACTAAGAAACTAAATTAAAAGACTATTAATTAATGACATATATTTCATATACGTTCGTAATAATTAAAACTATATAATGAGGTTAGATAGTAAATTTATTCACCATATTCACATTGTATTATGGTATAATACATGTAAACAATTTCAATATTATTCATCTTATCCATCACCAAATTTTAGGTTACTTTATCACTAAGAAACTAAGTTAAAAGACTATTAATTTATGACTTATATTTCATATACGTTCATAATAATTAAAACTATATAATGAGGTTAGATAGTAAATTTATTCACCATATTCAGATTGTATTATTGTATAATAGATGTATACAATTTCGATATTATTCTTCTTATCCATCACCAAATTTTAGGTTACTTCATCACTAAGAAACTAAGTCAAAAGACTATTAGTTAATGGCATATATTTTATATATATTCGTAATAGTTAAAACTATATAATGAGGTTAGATAGTAAATTTATTCACCATATTCACATTGTATTATGGTATAGTACATGTAAACAATTTCAATATTATTCATCTTATCCATCACCAAATTTTAGGTTACTTTATCACTAAGAAACTAAGTTAAAAGACTATTAATTTATGACTTATATTTCATATACGTTCATAATAATTAAAACTATATAGTTAGGTTAGATAGTAAATTTATTCAGCATATTCACATTGTATTATTGTATAATAGATGTAAACAATTTGAATATTATTCTTCTTGTCGATCACCAAAGTTTAGGTTACTTAATCACTAAGAAACTAAGTCAAAAGACTATTAGTTAATGACATATATTTTATATATATTCGTAATAACAAAAACTACATAAGGAGGTTAGATAGTAAATTTATTCAGCATATTCACATTGTATTATGGTTAAATACATGTAAACAATTTCAATGTTATTCTTCTTATCGATCACCAAAGTTTAGGTTACTTCATCACTAAGAAACTAAGTTAAAAAAACTATTAACTTATGACATATATTTCGTATACGTTAAAAATAATTGAAATTGTATATTGAGCTTAAATGGTAAATTTTTTCACCATATTCACATTGTATTATGGTATAATACATGTAAACAATTTCAATATTATTCTTCTTAACCATCACCAAATTTTAGGTTACTTCATCACTAAGAAACTAAGTTAAAAGATTATTAATTTATGACATATATTTCATATACGTTCATAATAATTAAACCTATATAATTAGGTTAGATAGTAAATTTATTAAACATATTCACATTGTATTATGGTATAATTGATGTAAACAATATCGATATTATTCTTCTTATCCATCACCAAATTTTAGGTTACTTCATCACTAAGAAACTAAGTTAAAAGACTATTAATTAATGACATATATTTCATATACGTTCGTAATAATTAAAACTATATAATGAGGTTAGATAGTAAATTTATTCACCATATTCACATTGTATTATGGTATAATAGATGTAAACAATTTCAATATTATTCTTCTTATCCATCAAATAATTTTATGTCACTTCATCACTAAGAAACTAAGTTAAAAGACTATTAATTAATAACATATATTTCATATACGTTCGTAATAATTAAAACTATATAATGAGGATAGATAGTATATTTATTAACCATATTCACATTGTATTATGGTATAATAGATGTAAACAATTTCAATATTATTCTTCTTATCCATCAAATAATTTTATGTCACTTCATCACTAAGAAACTAAGTTAAAAGACTATTAATTAATAACATATATTTCATATACGTTCGTAATAATTAAAACTATATAATGAGGATAGATAGTATATTTATTAACCATATTCACATTGTATTATGGTATAATAGATGTAAACAATTTCAATATTATTCTTCTTATCCATCACCAAATTTTAGGTTACTTCATCACTAAGAAACTAAGTTAATAGACTATTAATTAATGATATATATTTCATATAAATTTGTAACAATTAAAACTATATAATGAGGCTAGATAGTATATTTATTCACCATATTCACATTGTATTACGGTATAATAGACGTAAACAATTTCATTATTATTATTCTTATCCATCACCAAAATTTAGGTTACTTCATCACTAAGAAACTAAGTTAAAAGATTATTAATTTATGACATATATTTTATATACGTTCATAATAATTAAAACTATATAATTAGGTTAGATAATAAATTTATTCACCATATTCACATTGTATTATGGTATAATAGATGTAAACAATATCGATATTATTCTTCTTATCCATCACCAAATTTTAGGTTACTTCATCACTAAGAAACTAAGTTAAAAGACTATTAATTAATGACATATATTTTATATACGTTCGTAATAATTAAAACTATATAATGAGGTTAGATAGTAAATTTATTCACCATATTCACATTGTATTATGGTATAATACATGTAAACAATTTCAATATTATTCATCTTATCCATCACCAAATTTTAGGTTACTTTATCACTAAGAAACTAAGTTAAAAGACTATTAATTTATGACTTATATTTCATATACGTTCATAATAATTAAAACTATATAGTTAGGTTAGATAGTAAATTTATTCAGCATATTCACATTGTATTATTGTATAATAGATGTAAACAATTTGAATATTATTCTTCTTGTCGATCACCAAAGTTTAGGTTACTTCATCACTAAGAAACTAAGTTAAAAGACTATTAATTAATGACATATATTTCATATACGTTCGTAATAATTAAAACTATATAATGAGGTTAGATAGTAAATTTATTCACCATATTCACATTGTATTATGGTATAATAGATGTAAACAATTTCAATATTATTCTTCTTATCCATCATCAAATTTTAGGTTACTTCATCACTAAGAAACTAAGTTAAAAGACTACAGTTAATGACATATATTTCCTATACGTTCGTAATAACTAAAACTATATAATGAGGTTAGATAGTAAATTTATTCACCATATTCACATTATATTATGTTATAATAGATGTAAACAATTTCAATATTATTCTTCTTATCCATCAAATAATTTTATGTCACTTCATCACTAAGAAACTAAGTTAAAAGACTATTAATTAATAACATATATTTCATATACGTTCGTAATAATTAAAACTATATAATGAGGCTAGATAGTATATTTATTAACCATATTCACATTGTATTATGGTATAATAGATGTAAACAATTTCAATATTATTCTTCTTATCCATCACCAAATTTTAGGTTACTTCATCACTAAGAAACTAAGTTAAAAGACTATTAATTAATGACATATATTTCATATACGTTCGTAATAATTAAAACTATATAATGAGGTTAGATAGTAAATTTATTCACCATATTCACATTGTATTATGGTATAATAGATGTAAACAATTTCAATATTATTCTTCTTATCCATCATCAAATTTTAGGTTACTTCATCACTAAGAAACTAAGTTAAAAGACTACAGTTAATGACATATATTTCCTATACGTTCGTAATAACTAAAACTATATAATGAGGTTAGATAGTAAATTTATTCACCATATTCACATTATATTATGTTATAATAGATGTAAACAATTTCAATATTATTCTTCTTATCCATCAAATAATTTTATGTCACTTCATCACTAAGAAACTAAGTTAAAAGACTATTAATTAATAACATATATTTCATATACGTTCGTAATAATTAAAACTATATAATGAGGCTAGATAGTATATTTATTAAACATATTCACATTGTATTATGGTATAATAGATGTAAACAATTTCAATATTATTCTTCTTATCCATCACCAAATTTTAGGTTACTTCATTACTAAGAAACTAAGTTAAAAGACTATTAATTAATGATATATATTTCATATAAATTTGTAACAATTAAAACTATATAATGAGGCTAGATAGTATATTTATTCACCATATTCACATTGTATTACGGTATAATAGACGTAAACAATTTCAATATTATTATTCTTATCCATCAGCAAAATTTAGGTTACTTCATCACTAAGAAACTAAGTTAAAAGATTATTAATTTGTGACATATATTTTATATACGTTCATAATAATTAAAACTATATAATTAGGTTAGATAATAAATTTATTCACCATATTCACATTGTATTATGGTATAATAGATGTAAACAATATCGATATTATTCTTCTTATCCATCACCAAATTTTAGGTTACTTCATCACTAAGAAACTAAGTTAAAAGACTATTAATTAATGACATATATTTCATATACGTTCGTAATAATTAAAACTATATAATGATGTTAGATAGTAAATTTATTCACCATATTCACATTGTATTATAGTATAATACATGTAAACAATTTCAATATTATTCATCTTATCCATCACCAAATTTTAGGTTACTTTATCACTAAGAAACTAAGTTAAAAGACTATTAATTTATGACTTATATTTCATATACGTTCATAATAATTAAAACTATATAGTTAGGTTAGATAGTAAATTTATTCAGCATATTCACATTGTATTATTGTATAATAGATGTAAACAATTAGAATATTATTCTTCTTGTCGATCACCAAAGTTTAGGTTACTTCATCACTAAGAAACTAAGTTAAAAAAACTATTAACTTATGACATATATTTCGTATACGTTAAAAATAATTGAAATTGTATATTGAGGTTAAATGGTAAATTTATTCACCATATTCACATTGTATTATGGTATAATACATGTAAACAATTTCAATATTATTCTTCTTATCCATCACCAAATTTTAGGTTACTTCATCACTAAGAAACTAAGTTGAAAGACACCAAATTAACTATATATATTTCATATACGTTCGTAATAATTAAAACAATAAAATGAGGCTAGATATTATATTTATTCACCATATTAACATTGTATTATGTTATAATAGATGTAAACAATTTCAATATTATTCTTCTTATCCATAACCAAATTTTAGGTTACTTTATCACTAAGAAACTAAGTTAAAAGATTATTAATTTATGACATATATTTCATATACGTTCATAATAATTAAAACTATATAATTAGGTTAGATAGTAAATTTATTCACCATATTCACATTGTATTATGGTATAATAGATGTAAACAATATTGATATTCTTCTTCTTATCCATCACCAAATTTTAGGTTACTTCATCACTAAGAAACTAAGTTAAAAGACTATTAATTAATGACATATATTTCATATACGTTCGTAATAATTAAAACTATATAATGAGGTTAGATATTATATTTATTTACCATATTCACATTGTATTATGGTATAATTCATGTAAACAATTTCAATATTATTCTTCTTATCCATCACCAAATTTTAGGTTACTTCATCACTAAGAAACTAAGTTAAAAGACTATTAATTAATGACATATAGTTCATATACGTTCTCAATAATTAAAACTATATAATGGGGTTAGATAGTAAATTTATTCACCATATTCACATTGTATTATGGTATAATACATGTAAACAATTTCAATATTATTCTTCTTATCCATCACCAAATTTTAGGTTACTTCATCACTAAGAAACTAAGTTAAAAGACTATTAATTTATGACTTATATTTCATATACGTTCATAACAATTAAACTATATAATGACGTTACATAGTAAATTTATTCACCATATTCACATTGTATTATGGTATAATAGATGTAAACAATTTCAATATTATTCTTCTTATCTATCACCAAATTTTAGGTTACTTCATCACTAAGAAACTAAGTTAAAAGACTACAGTTAATGACATATATTTCATATACGTTCGTAATAATTAAAACTATATAATGAGGTTAGATAGTAAATTTATTCACCATATTCACATTATATTATGGTATAATAGATGTAAACAATTTCAATGATATTCTTCTTATCCATCACATAATTTTAGGTCACTTCATCACTAAGAAACTAAGTTAAAAGACTATTAATTAATAACATATATTTCATATACGTTCGTAATAATTAAAACTATATAATGAGGCTAGATAGTATATTTATTAACCATATTCACATTGTATTATGGTATAATAGATGTAAACAATTTCAATATTATTCTTCTTATCCATCACCAAATTTTAGGTTACTTCATCACTAAGAAACTAAGTTAAAAGATTATTAATTTATGACATATATTTCATATACGTTCATAATAATTAAAACTATATAATTAGGTTAGATAGTAAATTTATTCACCATATTCACATTGTATTATGGTATAATAGATGTAAAAAATATCGATATTCTTCTTCTTATCCATCACCAAATTTTAGGTTACTTCATCACTAAGAAACTAAGTTAAAAGACTATTAATTAATGACATATATTTCATATACGTTCGTAATAATTAAAACTATATAATGAGGTTAGATATTATATTTATTCACCATATTCACATTGTATTATGGTATAATACATGTAAACAATTTCAATATTATTCTTCTTATCCATCACCAAATTTTAGGTTACTTCATCACTAAGAAACTAAGTTAAAAGATTATAAATTTATGATATATATTTAATATACGTTCATAATAATTAAAACTATATAATTAGGTTAGATAGTAAATTTATTAAACATATTCATATTGCATTATGGTATAATAGATGTAAACAATATCGATATTCTTCTTCTTATCCATCACCAAATTTTAGGTTACTTCATCACTAAGAAACTAAGTTAAAAGACTATTAATTAATGACATATATTTCATATACGTTCGTAATAATTAAAACTATATAATGAGGTTAGATAGTAAATTTATTCACCATATTCACATTGTATTGTGGTATAATACATGTAAACAATTTCAATATTATTCATCTTATCCATCACCAAATTTTAGGTTACTTTATCACTAAGAAACTAAGTTAAAAGACTATTAATTTATGACTTATATTTCATATACGTTCATAATAATTAAAACTATATAGTTAGGTTAGATAGTAAATTTATTCAGCATATTCACATTGTATTATTGTATAATAGATGTAAACAATTTGAATATTATTCTTCTTGTCGATCACCAAAGTTTAGGTTACTTCATCACTAAGAAACTAAGTTAAAAAAACTATTAACTTATGACATATATTTCGTATACGTTAAAAATAATTGAAATTGTATATTGAGGTTAAATGGTAAATTTATTCACCATATTCACATTGTATTATGGTATAATACATGTAAACAATTTCAATATTATTCTTCTTATCCATCACCAAATTTTAGGTTACTTCATCACTAAGAAACTAAGTTGAAAGACTATTAATTAATGACATATATTTCATATACGTTCGTAATAATTAAAACTATATAATGAGGTTAGATATTATATTTATTCACCATATTCACATTGTATTATGGTATAATACATGTAAACAATTTCAATATTATTCTTCTTATCCATCACCAAATTTTAGGTTACTTCATCACTAAGAAACTAAGTTAAAAGATTATAAATTTATGACATATATTTAATATACGTTCATAATAATTAAAACTATATAATTAGGTTAGATAGTAAATTTATTAAACATATTCACATTGTATTATGGTATAATAGATGTAAACAATATCGATATTATTCTTCTTATCCATCACCAAATTTTAGGTTACTTCATCACTAAGAAACTAAGTTAAAAGACTATTAATTAATGACATATAGTTCATATACATTCGTAATAATTAAAACTATATAATGAGGTTAGATAGTAAATTTATTCACCATATTCACATTGTATTATGGTATAATACATGTAAACAATTTCAATATTATTCTTCTTATCCATCACCAAATTTTAGGTTACTTCATCACTAAGAAACTAAGTTAAAAGACTATTAATTTATGACTTATATTTCATATACGTTCATAACAATTAAAACTATATAATGACGTTAGATAGTAAATTTATTCACCATATTCACATTGTATTATGGTATAATAGATGTAAACAATTTCAATATTATTCTTCTTATCCATCACCAAATTTTAGGTTACTTCATCACTAAGAAACTAAGTTAAAAGACTACAGTTAATGACATATATTTCATATACGTTCGTAATAATTAAAACTATATAATGAGGTTAGATAGTAAATTTATTCACCATATTCACATTATATTATGGTATAATATGTAACACTCCAGTTTTATTTGTTTGGAATTATCTTAATAAGAGCTATTTTATTTGAAATTAATAAAATTATTTTATTTGGGTTAATATAAAATAAAAGGATTATTATTTATTTTATAAATAATTGTAGAAAAATAAGGATTGGAGGTTATTGGGCTTATGATGTTATTGGTAAAAGAGGGGGTGCAAGTGAAGTAAAATGTTATTTGGGACTTATATGTCACTTTTGCTCACTTTCACGTAAAACTGAGATTTTGGGATTTTGGAACTCAGAGAACGTGTAAAGAAGAGAAAGGAGAAGAATGAGAAGATTGATCGAGGAAGTTGCAGGAGCTGCAGATTATCCAAGGTAAGGAGTTTGGTCATTCTTTTACTATGAATAAGTTGTGGTATATTCTATATGAGTTAGGGTTTGTAGGGATGATGGATTCTTGATGCCATGGTTGTGGTGATGATGAAACATGAATGGGTATTAGTTAGGATGAAATAAGAACCATGAAATGTGGGTTTTGGTGGAAACCCCATTTGTACCCTATTTTGAAAAACCATAGAAATGAGGAAATGATGGCATGAGATGAATAGAATTGATTGGTGTTTTGATGTGGTATTGATCCGATTGTATGCCTTAGATCATTGCTATATGGTAGGAATTCGATTTAGATGGTTTTAGGATGTTTGGGGATGATTAGGAATGGGTTGGGGTGATTTTGGGAAGCATAAAAACGTGAAATATGGTGTTGCAGAGTCATCAACACGGGCCGTGTTGATGCACACGGGCACCCGTGTTGATCTTCTGTGTTGATGCTCGGGTAGGTTTTTCCCAAAAATCGTTTCGGCCATAACTTTTGAACCGTAACTCCGATTTAGGCGCCGTTTGATGCGTTGGAAAGCTAGTGAAATTTTCAATATGACTATGAGGAATTTAGTAGCTTTAAGAGCTTATTTTAATAAGTGATTATTGGAGAAAGTGTTTATGTTTATAAGTGAATTTGATTGTTATGTATTTTAGTGAAGTGTTTGGAGATATTTGGGATTGGAGCTCTGAAGAATGACGAACAATCGCTCAAGAGTTCGAAGGTGCAATTTGATAAGGTAAGGGGGGCTACTACTCAATTTATATTTGCTTATGGGTTTAGATGCGATCGGTTGGGTAATCGTAGGATAATCCCATTTTCTCTGATGTTCTTAGTGATCGATAACTTTAGGGTCGAATTTCGTTAGAAAAGATTAGGTTCCCTAAAGGTTGTGAATCGATTAAGAAATTAATCCCTATTGTTGATTTAGATCGAAATTGTATGATCGGGGGTTTCCCTTAGGTGTTCTAAGGATAACCTTGATGTTATCAGATTTCCCCAAAAGGACGAATAATCACTTTTAAGCTTACCTTGATAATTGTTGGTAATTATAAAATTAAGTTTTTGGATTAAATGATTTGAAAAAGGAATTCTGTTTTCCAACGATTTTAGAAAACTATAACCTTGAAGGATTTGAGTTATTCAATTTGTGGGAAATTGATGAACATAAGTCAGAGGCTTAGGAAATTGATGTTTTGGAAACTTGATGTGTATTTGGATGTTTTTATACTGCATTGCACTGCTGTAGAAATGTATTTTCGTGCAAATATGTTGGCATATGAGCTGCTGCAGGTACAGGAATATTTGGCACGCGCTCATCAACACGGGCCGTGTTGCTGCACACAGGCACCCGTGTTGATCCCCTGTATTGATAAAGATAATGTGTTTTCTGGACACATTACAACACGGGCCGTGTTGCACAACACGGGCACCCGTGTTGAGCCTCTGTGTTGCCTTCGGGATTCTGTTTTCTGTGCATGCTGTTATGTACGGAAGTGATTTTGTTTTGATGTGCAGTGTTTTATATGTTTTGAATATGCTGCTTATTGATTTCCTAGTGTTGTTGATGCTTGTATCGAATAACGTTTGTATGTTATGATACCAACACTACGTAGATTTTACGGTCATGCTTTTAGATAATGTTATCAAGCATGAATTATGATATAACTCGATATGATTGGTTGATGTTTAATAGTATGCTGAGTGGTTACATGCTATTCATATCGTGTTGTATTTGATATTGTTGATGTTACATGATATGGTTTATTGATGTTAATAGTATGCTGAGTGTTACATACTTTACATATCATGTTGCATTTGTTAATTCCCATTGTGTGGAATTAACATGGTGGCCAATATACGTGTCCGCAATTTAATGGAATGTTGAGGTGGTAGCCGTGTCCTCGATATAATGGAACGGTGAGTTATCCGTGACCCGAGAATTAATGGGCCGGTAGAATGGTACCACATGCATGGGTGTGTTGCATTATATTGAATATAACATGAATGGATGATTTTCCAATATTGTATTTAATTGATTGTATGCATGTATTGTTGCTGAATTGTTAATGATGTTTGATGTTAATTATAAGTATGAAAAGTAATATATTATGAATATATGAATTGTAAAGGTGTTCGTAAACTATGAAACATGCTAACTGTTTGGATGATGCTTATGGTTTTTCTGAATTGATTGTTATGAACGTATAATCAAATGTATAGTTGAGATGCTCACCCTTACTGTTGAATATTTCAGATTGAGGAGCTTCGTTCAGGTGCTTGGCGAAGGCTTGTTGTTTCTAGTTTATTCTCGTTTAAGTATTGTTCGGGTCATGCTCTGATAGTTGTAACTCCGGGAACATTTGTTTGTCGAGCTGCTTTAGTCAGACTCGTTTATTCCTTATGTTTGTTATAATATGATGCTGATATATTCCAGGTGTTAATCCCTGACGATTTTGAAAATATTATAACATTGGTTTTGTTAATTAAATTATTCCACTGTGTAAACATGTATGAGTTGCTTCTATGTTATGCATGACAGGAACTTGTTTTTGTAAAAAGAGAATTGTGACATCCTCGTTAATACATGTACTCTGAAAGTATGATTTTAATTATTTGCGAAATTTTATGCGGGGTTTTAGAGGTTGTTACATAATAGATGTAAACAATTTCAATGATATTCTTCTTATCCATCACATAATTTTAGGTCACTTCATCACTAAGAAACTAAGTTAAAAGACTATTAATTAATAACATATATTTCATATACGTTCGTAATAATTAAAACTATATAATAAGGCTAGATAGTATATTTATTAACCATATTCACATTGTATTATGGTATAATAGATGTAAACAATTTCAATATTATTCTTCTTATCCATCACCAAATTTTAGGTTACTTCATCACTAAGAAACTAAGTTAAAAGACTATTAATTAACGACATATATTTCATATACGTTCATAATAATTAAAACTATATAATTAGGTTAGATAGTAAATTTATTCACCATATTCACATTGTATTATGGAATAATAGATGTAAACAATTTCAATATTATTCTTCTTATCCATCACCAAATTTTAGGTTACTTCATCACTAAGAAACTAAGTTAAAAGACTATTATTTAACTATATATATTTCATATACATTTGTAATAATTAAAACTATATAACGAGGTTAGATAGTATATTTATTCACCATATTCACATTGTATTACATTATAATAGACGTAAACAATTTCAATATTATTATTCTTATCCATTACCAAATTTTAGGTTACTTCATCACTAAGAAACTAAGTTAAAAGACTATAGTAAATGACATATATGTCATATACGTTCGTAATAATTAAAACTATATAATGAGGTTAGATAGTAACTTTATTCAGCATATTCACATTATATTATGGTATAATAGATGTAAACAATTTCAATATTATTCTTCTTATCTATCACCAAATTTTAGGTTACTTCATCACTAAGAAACTAAGTTAAAAGACTTTTAATTAATGACATATATTTCATATACGTTCATAATAATTAAAACTATATAATGAGGATAGATAGTATATTTATTCACCATATTCACATTGTATTATGGTATAATAGATGTAAACAATTTCAATATTATTCTTCTTATCCATCACCAAATTTCAGCATCACTAAGAAACTAAGTTAAAAGACAATTAATCAATGACATATATTTCATATACGCTCGTAATAGTTAAAACTATATAATGAGGTTAGATAGTAAATTTATTATCCATATTCACACTGTATTAAGGTATAATACATGTAAAAATTTTCAATATTATTCTTTTTATCCATCACCAAATTTTAGGTTTACTTCATCACTAAGAAACTAAGTTGAAAGACACCAAATTTACCATATATATTTCATATATGTTCGTAATAATTAAAACTATATAATGAGGCTAGATAGTATATTTATTCACCATATTAACATTGTATTACGTTATAATAGGTGTAAACAATTTCAATATTATTCTTCTTATCCATCACCAAATTTTAGGTTACTTCATCACTAAGAAACTAAGTTAAAAGATTATAAATTTATGACATATATTTCATATACGTTCATAATAAGTAAAACTATATAATTAGGTTAGATAGTAAATTTATTCACCATATTCACATTGTATTATGGTATAATAGATGTAAACAATATCGATATTATTCTTCTTATCCATCATCAAATTTTTGGTTACTTCATCACTAAGATTCTATGTTAAAAGACTATTAATTAATGACATATATTTCATATACGTTCGTAATAATTAAAACTATATAATGAGGCTAGATAGTATATTTATTCACCATATTCACATTGTATTACGTTATAATAGACGTAAACAATTTCAATATTATTATTCTTATCCATTACCAAATTTTAGGTTACTTCATCACTGAGAAACTAAGTTAAAAGACTATAGTAAATCACATATATTTCATATACGTTCGTAATAATTAAAACTATATAATGAGGTTAGATAGTAAATTTATTCACCATATTCATATTATATTATGGTATAATAGATGTAAACAATTCAATATTATTCTTCTTATCCATCACCAAATTTTAGGATACTTCATCACTAAGAAACTAAGTTAAAAGACTATTAATTAATGACATATATTTCATATACGTTTGTAATAATTAAAACTATATAATGAGGCTAGATAGTATATTTATTCACCATATTCACATTGTATTATGGTATAATAGATGTAAACAATTTCAATATTATTCTTCTTATCCATCACCAAAATTTAGGTTACTTCATCACTAAGAAATTAAGTTAAAAGATTATTAATTTATCATATATATTTCATATACGTTCATAATAATTAAAACTATATAATTAGGTTAGATTGTAAATTTTTTCACCATATTTACATTGTATTATGGTATAATAGATGTAAACAATATCGATATTATTCTTATTATCCATCACCAAATATTAGGTTACTTCATCACTAAGAAACTAAGTTAAAAGACTATTAATTAATGACATATATTTCATATACGTTCGTAATAATTAAAACTATATAATGAGGCTAGATAGTATATTTATTCACCATATTCAAATTGTATTATGGTATAATACATGTAAACAATTTCAATATTATTCTTCTTATCCATCACCAAATTTTAGGTTACTTCATCACTAAGAAACTAAGTTAATAGACTATTAATTAATGATATATATTTCATATACATTTGTAATAATTAAAACTATATAATGAGGCTAGATAGTATATTTATTCACCATATTCACATTGTATTACGTTATAATAGACGTAAACAATTTCAATATTATTATTCTTATCCATTACCAAATTTTAGGTTACTTCATCACTGAGAAACTAAGTTAAAAGACTATAGTAAATCACATATATTTCATATACGTTTGTAATAATTAAAACTATATAATGAGGTTAGATAGTAAATTTATTCACCATATTCACATTATATTATGGTATAATAGATGTAAACAATTTCAATATTATTCTTCTTATCCATCACCAAATTTTAGGTTATTTCATCACTAAGAAACTAAGTTAAAAGACTATTAATTAATGATATATATTTCATATACATTTGTAATAATTAAAACTATATAATGAGGCTAGATAGTATATTTATTCACCATATTCACATTGTATTATGGTATAATAGAAGTAAACAATTTCAATATTATTCTTCTTATCCATCACCAAATTTTAGGTTATTTCATCACTAAGAAACTAAGTTAAAAGACTATTAATTAATGATATATATTTCATATACATTTGAAATAATTAAAACTATATAATTAGGCTAGATAGTATATTTATTCACCATATTCACATTGTATTACGGTATAATAGACGTAAACAATTTCAATATTATTATTCTTATCCATTACTAAATTTTAGGTTACTTCATCACTAAGAGACTAAGTTAAAAGACTATAGTAATTCACATATATTTCATATACGTTCGTAATAATTAAAACTATATAATGAGGTTAGATAGTAAATTTATTTCACCATTATTCATATTATATTATGGTATAATAGATGTAAACAATTCAATATTATTCTTCTTATCCATCACCAAATTTTAGGATACTTCATCACTAAGAAACTAAGTTAAAAGACTATTAATTAATGACATATATTTCATATACGTTTGTAATAATTAAAACTATATAATGAGGCTAGATAGTATATTTATTCACCATATTCACATTGTATTATGGTATAATAGATGTAAACAATTTCAATATTATTCTTCTTATCCATCACCAAATTTTAGGTTACTTCATCACTAAGAAACTAAGTTAAAAGATTATTAATTTATCATATATATTTCATATACGTTCATAATAATTAAAACTATATAATTAGGTTAGATTGTAAATTTTTTCACCATATTTACATTGTATTATGGTATAATAGATGTAAACAATATCGATATTATTCTTATTATCCATCACCAAATTTTAGGTTACTTCATCACTAAGAAACTAAGTTAAAAGACTATTAATTAATGACATATATTTCATATACGTTCGTAATAATTAAAACTATATAATGAGCCTAGATA